>JAPYZL010142163.1:0-13807 GCA_030522825.1 Platygaster orseoliae
GTAGTTTATGAGCATCTTTGTTTACAAACGATTTCGAGGTTAGGTCACAATCGCGTCTTATTATTGTGCTCACTTACCTTCGAATATCTTTTGGAACTTATTCAAGTCCCATTCAAACAGTTTCCTTCTCACCCACTCATCCATGTTGTAAAACCATTTATTGTATTAATTGATACAATATATACTGTATTAATTGGCACTGTATTAGGCACTGTATTAATTGATATTATATGTATATTTTAGAGGAAAAAACTGAAAACGTCAATCCTTAGAAGACAGATCTACCGCGTTTCGCATACATATGCTGTGCTGCGCGCACTTAGCCTTGCGTAGCTAGCATACACTCACCTTCCTTCGCGGCATATGTAACGTGGCTATGCTACGCAACCGTAGACGAAAGCTTCGCGGTATAGAAGATATCATAAATACGCATAGGAGGAATAGAGATACGGCAAGAACTATGCCGCGTATGGCTGATTTTCATATACTTTTTTTTCAGTGTAAGTTAATATGAAACAAAAATTTTTTAAAAAAATGGTACAGTTGATTTTCGTGTTTTATACAGCCAGCAAATGACGCGTAATTTATTATTCAGCAAATATAAATAATAAAAAAATCTACTTGTCCATTTTCAGAAATTTGGAAAAATATAATTCTGCGCTTTTAAATATGTTTAAAATTGAGAAATTTTTTTACAAAAAACGAGACAGTCATCATGCTCAAATTCTGCACGTTTATCATTATGCACACAAAACTATCTAATCCTTTTTTCATCGAAATCGATCATAAAATTTCTACTTTGCACAAAGTACCTTAATAAATAGTAATGAGTTATTATTGAGCTTTCAATGCGTCTCTTTATTATTTTCATATCATACAGTTTTTCACCATTCTATATTTTCACAACTTTAAGAGTTGGCGATCGACATTTTCCTATAGCGTTAAGCACATACTAAGCATTCAAAAGCTCGAACCCATCACAACGCTAAAACAAAAAGAAAATTATAATATAACGGTTGCTATCAATGTAAGTGCTTGCGCTGGGCAACCAACAACAGAAATTATCGAAATATTCAAGTACTTATGGATAGAAACTATATCGCCTGGAAGACGACATGTTTTCCTAGGGGTACATGCTCCAGGTAAAACGTGTAACGATTCTGTCCTTTTCTGATCCGGTTCTAATATCTACTTTTATTTCTGTATATTCTTTCTTTGAAAGTTTGTTCCGATGTTTTATTTAAGATCACTCCGAAAATCTCTAATGCTTTGTATCTCATGTACCTTGTAATCCCTGATGTTTTCCAGTATGACGGTGTGCCAGTGTATAAAGGTTATTTGACGAAAAATCGATCGTCAGACAACAAAGTTTCGATGCAAAGAATTTGACGTACCCGAATTGATTACTTCGAAAAATTTTACATCGAAAGTACTTCCAAGTTTCAAAAACATGTATAGATTTCAATTGTGGTGTATTTAATAGCCATTTTTGCAAAGACATTCGCGGACATGGAACACGACTTATCAAAATAGGCCTGCGTATGCTCTAGGCAAAGAAAATATGCGACGATCAAAGCGTAAGACGTATTCATTGATTTTTTTCCATCCATTCTTGCATACACTATATTATAGGAAAAAGTATGAATTTGTATGTATTTCTAAATTATTTCATCTCAAAAACAAAGATCTTTTTGACTGAATTCTATGCTCAATCAATTAATAATGGGCAGAACTGGGCAAAACATATGTAAACCTTGTTTTTGTTCATGTTATATGTCGCCTCTGAGTTTTTCAACATTTGTGGTAATGGATTGTATAAGAACGACGACTAAAACTTAGAATACGAGTGCATTTCGGCTATCACTCATAATCAACTGAAGTGTTTTGTTTCCATATACCTTCACCTGTCTTATACTCACAAGAATAATAAAAAAAATTGTTTATTATTATAAATTCAAAGCAGATCTGTTACTAACATTTCATAAAAATTCGCAATTACTAAGAAGTAGAAGAAAAAGTATTATAATTACCGGAAGACACGAAAAATACGTAGAACGACGAACGCTTTGTGGTCAAATGAATGACGTGATTAGTTGCATGGTTGATTATTTCAATACCACACTTCGATGGAACATGGGTACAAACGAACTCGTGGAACGCAATCAAAAATAGCTAGTTTGAGAATGTTAATCTATGTAATTTTTCGATTTCAGTACAAAAATGTCAGGTCAATTAGGTTAAAAAAAGGTGTTTCTATATTACCCTTTCTTGTGCTAAAAAAGTTTATACTACTTTAAATGTTCGTTTTTATTACTATAACTTAATTCTCACGTTTATAACGTGATACATACATACAGAGGTTTAAACATCAAGTTGAGAGTTATCTTATGGGTTTCTATTCGAAACACAAAGTTCATACTAGAAAACGAAAAAAAAAATACAACTTAGAGAAAAACGTTTAGTGAAGTGTAAATGACTAAAAAGTGATCAATTTTTAATATTCCTGTGCATATACATGGGAAAATTTATTTTTAACAGCCTTTTATTAAAATCACATCAACATAAGCTATTTTTAATGACCATGTTTTGCTCACTTTGGTATCATGCCGCAATTTTATTGCACCTGCGTTGCTTCATTACATGCATATATCATTCATATCGAACCTCCATTGCACTTCATTCAAAAGGTTTCACACTGTTAGGCATTCCTTTCTTAAAATTCCAATACCACGCGAAATATCTGTACTGTCATCAAAGAGTTCCAAAGTGAATTGCCCTATTTAATTTATCCTCGACTTTTTCAAAAATGACAAAACCGCGGGAATATAAAATGAATAGCTGAAACATGTAGAATGCAAGCGAATTTGAATATAAGACACGCCCTTGTTGTACTTTAACGTCAAAGCATTGCGCATATCATGCATACCATCACCAACAACTGTCAACATGATGTTGACATATAGTTTTTATGTAAAGACTACCTGAATACATGGAACTAACTGTTCACAATCTTAACAAACAACGTGATTGTTAACATAAAACTCAAGTTGTGTAAACAATCAACACATATAGAGGATGTAAAACGATTAAATGAACTTTTTCTTTATTCCTGTATGGTTGACTGTAAACGATAAAGAAATACTTACGTACGGTCGTCCTCGAAAGACGCATTAATTGTGCCACGAAGGAGCACTAATTGGTTCAAATTATAATTAAAATGTCCTTTCAAAATTAGAGTGTTGTGAAAAATGATAAAAGAAAATTTGCCTTCGAATGTAATGAGTAATCGACTGTTGAAAGGTTATGTGACTACTGTAAGACTCTCTGTATATATGAAATACGCGAATAAATCTCAAAATATTTTCAAAATCTGGCTACAGTTAGAAAATTTTCGAAAAAATCATGAGTACAAACGCACGATGTGAAAAACAGAAGCTTCAAAATTGAGATAGAGATGTTCTCTAGAAATTGAACAAAAAAAATTATCGTAAATGTCAGAAACTAAAGATTCAAAATTTTTGTTGGTGAAATTTTTAAAAAATTCCCTATAATTAAACCGTTTCCATACACCATATGGATATATCTTTTAAATAAACAACTGCAATATATAAAAATTAGATAATAAAATATTCAACATAACAATAACAAACGGTACCTTATTTCATGCAAAGAGCCCCCCAGATATACATTTCATAAAGTGATGTTAGTATTTTGTTTTCGACATGTAAGCTCATAAAAGCACGATTTAAAATTTACACATCAACCTTACACGAATGCCTTGCAGTCTCTCTTATTTTTTCCTCCACATCATTATTGCAATATTTACATAGTTTTCAATTTCGGACCAGTTTAGTAACATAGAGTAACACAGTTTAGTAACATGTAAATGAGATTCAATATTTATTACTTATGGCACTTTCGGGCTGGAGGATTTTGTTGATTCAAAACCAAATAATACGATTGCGATGATTAAACAACAAAGAAGCAAGTTCTTTCGAAATTTCTAATTTGATTTTTTTTCATAGCATATATCTTCGGAAAGAAATTATTGGAAATTTCAACTTATTCAAATTTTTGAAATTAATAAATGAATTGATCAGTAACATAAAAACAATATATTATATTTTCGAGAAACAATCATCTGCTATATACGCTTTTGAAAATTACCACGTGATTTTCGGTTATTCAATCAGACGTTTTACTCCAGACTCTAAACAAAACAAAAGTTTCTTGAACTAAAGTGATAGTTCGGTTGCGCACATTATCTTTCAGTTCACTATTCATATCGCAAACATAAATGAATCTTTCTCTGCTCAAGTGCATAACTTCTGAACGCGTGACGTAGCACAGACCTTGGTCACTTGAATGGTCGTATAAGAAAATTATATAGAAAAATTGCACTGCCATGAGGTTAGTTGAACCTCATGGCATAATTTTCAAATTATAATTCTCAAACGTTCTGTGCATAAAGAACTAGAATCATTGTAGTTTTTCGTTTTATGAATCTCTCGTATAAAGTTTCCTAACAATTATGCGCAAATTATAGACGTCAAAACTTGAAAACTTTTCAAAATAAGCAACAGCAAATAACAGCTGGTAAAGCTGGTACGAATATGAAGATGAGGGGCTGGAGAGGACAGGGTACATGGCGAAAACTAGTAGGCGCGAGTACCCTAGTATATTATTTTATTAGACAGTTTTGAAGCCATGGAAACCTACCCCCTGCACTCAAGTTGACTTTCCACATAATTCTACTTGTTCATGGTTTCTTGCGTATGCAAGTGCCGTACATGCAGTACATGCGTGATTTTCTGTGAATATCTTTTTCATACATGTTAAGAATGAATTTAATCACTTCCTTTTCATGAATTTTGAATGTTATAGTCATTTCTGTAATGTCTTTTTTGGAAGTAAATTTAAAAAAAATATTCTAGGTTTAGACAAATAATGTAAATAGTGAATGACACTGCAGCTTTCAAAATATGCTTGTTGTAACGAAACATGCAAGAGTCGATAAACTAAAGTTTTAGATATATTTAAAAAAACTTTTTTTTTAATTTTTTGTTTTCAGTTATCAAAAAACGTATAACTTATTTTTCACCGTGTGTCAATTTATGAGACGTTGGACTTTGTTTTTTATAAAAGCAAAAGGTAGAAAAAAGATTTTCTGTACATTGTTAACTTTGTGAAATACTCAATGAAAAATATTTATATTCGCTTAGAAGTGATTGTTTATTAAAAATGCCAATTTATGCCAAAAATAGCCATTTGTGATCCTTGAGTATTTGATATGTTCAGTGAAACGGTAAAGTATTTCACTGTAAATTATACCCGCCTCTCTCCCCTCTATATTACATTTAAATGTAGAGGTAGCCGTCACAATCGTGTGCGAATCATGAGAATATACCATTGTTTACAAGAATTATAATATCGTCATATAATCATAATGTTCAGAAAACATAATTCTGCGAAAGTATCATCACTCAAAAAAAGTTCTTAATTTTTAGTTTAAAACATGCATATACACACAACACCTTTGTCAGCTGAACGCACGTGACGCACAATAAAAAAACTCATTGTACCTTGAAACGTCGAAAAAAAATCCACAACATGTCTTTGCGAGATCTCCAGATAAACGAAAACAACAAAAAAAATGCTACTGTTATGAATTTTCTGCTAAGTAGCTGACAGTAATGGTGGATTGGAACCCCAATTCACTGACCAGTAACAGTAAATTTTCCGAACGTTCCCGAGAACTATGTGTTGCGATTGCACCTAATACAGTATGCGTGTTGTACAGAGAGAACAAGTAATGATTCCTGTTAATAACCCGCTGTTGTTTTCAACGTCCATCTGCGTTTGCGACGGTCACAATCTGACGCGACTGCTAAATACTTTCACGGTCCACTGAACAATTGAAATGCTGCAATACTCAAAATGGTAGGAAACAAACAATAATAATATGGTGATATTGATATCTTATAAGGAATATGTAAGGTGCAATTTATAAAAATTCCTTATAAGGTTTTTGTATAAGGTTTTTATAAGGTCCAAAGTTACTAGGGATCCGTACGCATTTAAGGTATTTCAAGATTATTCAAAGATGTATGTTACTCTTGTAGATTGAGTGATAATTCTAAATTATTACAACAGTCTAAACACAGTGCAACATCTTTTCGATTATGATTTTTGTAAAAAGTTTTTCAGGACTTTTTGACATAGAATTCAAAAACAAATTGGATTTTTTTCTGGTTCAGGTATATTAATACCTTGCGTTTGTCTTCCGGTCATGATCTACATATTTATAATATATTTTACAAATTTTCAGTATAAATCTGGCATTTTACTTCCGTTTTAATCCTTTAATACCAATTTCAATGTGTTTCTGAAAAATTTTTTATAAAAAAAAGCATTGTTTGAGTTATAAATTACTACGAATTTTTTTGATACATGATTCATAAATGTAAATTGATAAAAAATTTTTACATATACACTGCAAAGTAATGAGGTGACCGAATAATTGTAGTTGTTACGTGAATTGTTTACAAACGCAAGAGAGGGTTTCAAGATAACTACCTCTTATCTTTCTCTTTACCCTCTCCAAACATCGCCAATCGATGAACGCTCAGAACGCTACGATTCATAAAAACATGCTGAATTGAAATTCTACAACTGCAAGAGAGCGTTATGAAAAACATGAGATACAAAAACACTCAAATCAATACTAAATCAATATATAAAAACGTAAATTAATCTTACTTTACAAAGTAATTTACTATTCATTGATCGTGAGATAGCACAATAGAGTATAATGACTTCATATAATATTTTTTCTTATCCTGCAGGGATGAAAAAACTGAATCATAAATGAATATTAGCAAAATTCAATCACAACTGATTATGTTATATGTAATTATACTAAAGACTTATGTAGTTTTAAGTTTTTTTTTTTTTACTAAGTGATTTCTGAAAGACAATAAAAAAATAACAATCCCCACAGTTGCACATTGAATACACACATGATAGGCTTGCTAGTAATAAATTCTCGTAAAAATCAAAGAGCCTTAGATTACTAATTTCTGCCTGATTTTGTCTGTCACTTGAAAAGTTAATAAAAAAAAGGAGAATGAACCAGCGTACATGATAAAACAGAATGAAGTGCGCTCGACGAAACGATCTGAGAGTATATATTGGAATTATTTCGTCCGTCTTTATCTAACTCGCGCAGTGTGACGGGACCTTCTCTCTCCCACCAATGGCCCACTTGAGATCCCGCTAACTTTCGCTGACAATGAGAAAAAAATTCTTGCCTTCATAGGTACTATTCATAGACATTACAGTACATGAACTGATACTACCCCTATCTACTCCAGCAAACGATAGTGGCGAAACACGAATAGTCCGCTGGGTCAATTTGGTACTGTATTGGTACTGTATGTATGTGGACGCTACGTATGTGTGTTTTTGTATGTGTAAGTGTGAATATGTACATGAATGTATGCATGTGTGTTGACCCAAAGGACCATCCTAATAGTTTTTTAGGTCAAAAAGTTATTCGATTCATGTCCCTTACGTATTCAAAAAACTTTTCAACGAAGTACATTGAGACAAGATCATTTTAAATTCTGTGTGTAATAATGTAATTATATGCATTCGATAATAAAATTTATAAACGTTCTCTAACGAGCCAGACACAAGTGAAAAGAAAGCAAAACACCAGCGTGTCACTTAATTTTCACTTGTATAACACCAGTGATAAGCAATCGTCATCGAAATCAGAGGGAATCATTGGTTTTTGCTTGCACTTTATTGTAACAAACTTGTTCGACATGTTTTTCGAGACGAAAGTGGAAAAAACAACATGTTTGCAGTTGTTTTGAAATTATTTATATCTACCGCAATTTTCATGTTCTGAAAGAGGGGGTAACAAATAAAAGTAGGAAACGGGCGTGGATAGAAAAAAAAACTATCAAATAATGGAAACTCAGATTTCTTATAAAAGTTTATTTATATGTTTTCTTGTCAACTTATTTCTTGTTGTTATAATTTGGAAGTCGTATTCAGCGCTCTTCACCCAAAGTCTGAAGACATTAGCACTCTAATGGCATAGTTCCCTTGATGCATATAATGACACTTTTCATAGTTAAGGGTCAATCCAGCGCGTACATGGGCATGCAGCGACTGAATCTGTACGTTGACTACCGGCATGGTTGACAATGAAAATTATATTTCAAAACATGAAAGATAATTATCTACTCCAAAAACACAAATTTTTTATAAAATTTTTTTTTAATTTATCAGTTCTTATGACAAATGTATCTTCTAAACTGTTTTAGTATCTATCACAAGAATATAAGACGGTAACGTGATGTAAAATCAAAAAAATTATCAAGTTAAACATTGAGATAATAGTACAGTTTGATAATAACTAACCTGATAACTGCTTGAAATCTCTAGAGTTTAGAATAGAAAAAGTTTCTACATCATTTTTTATATACTGGAGTATGTGGTATTGCATCAGTTTTACACGCCAGGACCCAAATTTTCAATTCTGCCTGACCCATATATTTTTATGTACCTAAAAATGTATGTGTTTTTTTCAGATTATTTTTATTAATCTACTTTAAGTATTGACCTCCACCCATTGACAATTATAAACGTAAACGCTAGGAGGAACATTTAAAAATAACTACGAGTAATCAATTTATTCTAAAAATACAAATAAAGTCGATAGTCCTTGTAATGTTTTACGAAAGGTTTCAAAATGAGGTATCGAGTAATTAGTGGTATCAATGAAAATTTGTTTAGCTTTTCTATTTCTTCACCAATTCGAAAATTATATTTTGATTGATTTTTTTAAGCAAGGATTGCCATTATGAGAAAAATAAAAAACTGGAACTTTTGAAGCAGGGCAGAATGGCGAATCAATCAAAGAAATTTACAGATATTCTATTTTTGGAACTGCTAAGGAATTTTTGAATAGACTTTTTCTATTTTAAGCAATACCCTTCTGCTCAAGGCCACCCTAAATTTAACTAATATAACTTGATCAGATATCTTACACAGAGCTGTTGCGAAACTCGATTTTATTTTCCAGCCAGTCTTTTTTGCCATTTTAAAATTATTCGACAGTAGATTAATTGGTTTGTGTATTCATTTGATACTGATTTCAGGCATTTTGTATCTTATTTTCTTCATAACATAGTCTTGAAATTATGTAATTGAAACTAATTTAGAAATTAACTCTAGAGTTTATACATTGCCGATGATTGTATAGCGGCAGAGATGGATGGGCAGTCTGATTCCATTACTTTAAAAAAAATTTTTTTTAATTCACGACAAACGCACTTTGTCGTATAAAAAAAATTCATAACAGTAGGGAGCACAGTTAATTGCGGCTGATAGTCGAAGATTTTGACAGATACTGTTTGGCAAACGTCTAAATATAGCAACAAACATGAAACAGCTCATATTTCAGGAGCGCCTGCTGGTGACTATTGTGATATATTGTTCGTGGGAATGTATTTTAAGCAATAAAACAACAGGTCACATAGAAAAATGAAAAGACTTTGAATATACAAGGACCCATAATTTGCAGTTGCTCTATTGCAAAGTACGGTATCTGACCAGAATCGTACAAACCTTAGCAAAGGTGGCCGAGTAGCGATCAAAGAAAATGTAATAAGATCGCCTTAACTTTTAACAGGATTGACATGAAACCACATATTTTCACTTTATACGCAGCAATAGGCATTTTTTAAATACATATTTTGATTAGCATAAGTAAATAACTCTCGCATAGCAAATTCATACAGACTATCTGTTATAATAAAGAATTATTATATTCTGAAACGCAAACGCGTCTGCAATGAAAAGTAAAAATCTATTTTATGCTGTCAGTAGGCAGGTTAACGTGCTTACTCAAAATTTTCTGGGTCGTACCTACTAATGTTATAATTCTTTCAGACTACGCAATGTTAAAAATATACGCATTTTTTGTTACGAGGGCATTCAATGATAAACAATGTATATTTTTCAATTTTTTTACTTAGTTTCTAATGAGCAATAAATCGTAATTTTTTGACAAAAGCTTTCGTATACTAAGAAAGTCAATGTCGAAAGAAAATGTAAGCCTGTTAGCATGGCATCACTGGTTTTTGATACAAGACTTTCGTAGAATTCAAAGTGCATAACATTACAATATTGCACTTCAGACTTAAAATTGCTTTTCTCAATGTACTTTGTTGGAAACTTTTTTGAATACGTAACCTACATGAATCAAATACGTTGTAAACCTGGAAAGTCACCAAACTTTTTTACTTTCGAATAATTTTATACAGTAATTTTTTTACAAGAACTAATTTAAAAAATCTCGTGATAATTAAAAAAATCCATACATGTCGAATATATTGATGTCAAATAAAAGAAATGTTTTCTGGTATACATTAAAATTTCTTACAAGAATTTTTATCATTGAAAAAACCTAACGCTTACTTAATTTATTAATCAAACTTATAATTTCACTGATATAGACAGTACAGCACATGAATTTCAATCATTTCGAGAATTCTTATTACAGCTTTAAAATATCGAGTTGCAAATATTATTTTTTTTAAACAAGATTTCTTTAAACAAATATTCGATAAATAAATAATTTGAGATTGGCACCAGATTTATAATCAGTAATCTAAAAAATCATTGAAGGAGTTATATACACTTGCGACAAAAAAATTCTCAAGAAAAAATGGCGATATCACGCTTTTTTTTTAGATAAACAACACAACTTTTTCGAAGGAACTGAATGTTCATTTACTTACCCATCGTTAAGTTTATTATTAATTTTTTTTAAAGAAAATATTGATGACTGTAGTTACTATAGCAATTGTGCCAAAAAAACACAATTTTTCTGACATTTCTTGCGGTGACAACAGTTTCTCAAGAACCGTTAACCTAATCAGTCTGAATTTTGGCAAGCTTCCTTACAACAATAATAACCTCCACGTGAACATATAATTTTCAATTTCAATCAAAACTTTTCCATCCTGCTGCAAAAACCAAAAGCTCTGACGTTCAAAACTCAAAGTTTTTAAAAATGATCATTATTTTTGTAAAAAAGTAAATTCTACGAAATCCTTAGTTCACGGTGAGACTACTGTTGTTGTAAAAAAATCTGCTAAAATTCAGACTGATCGGGTTAACAGTACTTGAGAAACTGTGATCACTGCGAGATATGTTGGAAAAATTGTGTTTTTGAAAAATGGCTATAGTTATTACAGTTATAAACATTTTCTGATGAAAAAATCCATAAAAGACCTTATTACAAAAAATTAACATTCAGATTTTAAAATTAAAAATGTGTTACTTTTGCAAAAAAAGAACGTTGTAAGAATGCTCTTTTTCTCGGAGGCAAATGTATATAACCCCTTAAAGCATTTATGCATCTCACAGAAACTTCAATTTCACAAGTATTTAAAAAAAAAATTTTAACAAATAGCTATCTCGAATTCCATCCATATCCATCATCACTGAAATAAAATATTATGAAAATTATGTGCATCTTCTAAATACTCTTATAACTACGCACAAAATGTTTGAAAAAATAGTTTAATGAAAAAGCAATATTTGGAGTCAGTTTTATAATTAGCAACTCAGGAAATCATATAAATTATATTACATAGTAAAAACTTGAAATTTAAAAGTATTTTATGAAAAAAATTAACAAAATAAATTTCACATTCGTTCTTGATCCATCATAGGCTTTTCTAAGTACTATGTAAATCTGTTGAATCGTGTAAAATATCCTAATCATATAGAAATATATATATATATATATATATATATACGTAAATAAAAAAAATAAATAAATAAATAAATAATGAATAATTAAATCAATAAAGAAATAGATAAATAAATAAATTAAGAAATGAATAAATACGTAAATAAAAAGATGAATAAATAATTAAATCAATAAATGAATAAATAAATAATCATATGTATATATAATTATAATTATATATACACACATACGCATATACACACATACATTTATGTTATGATAAATTAAACGAATAATTCGAATTTGGAACCAGATTCTTGATCAGCATTTCAGAAAACTATGGGAACGATTCATCTTTCATAAGCTTCAATTTCGCGATCATTTGTAAAAAAAAAAAACAAAAAAAAATTGAATGGAACAATTTTGTAAACTTGATAGAAAATAACTTACATTTGCAACATTTTCTAAATATACCCTGGCTGTTCCGTCACGAGCGAAAAACGGGTGAAATCGCTAGTAGTTCGCTTGTGTTTCGCTCGTTTTCTATAATATTGCCTTTTTTCACTAAAATGCTTTTGAAAAAAAATCACTTCAAACCTTTACAAATCGGTTGCTATGTAAATCTTGGTTCCAAGCTTTTTTGGAGGTATTTACCATTGATTGTATTAATAAATATTTATCATAGTACACGGAGAGAAAACTTGAAGTAAATTTTACTTTTTTCAAAGTAAATCGCTTTTATTTGCAAAAAAAAGGAATTTTTACTGTAGGATTGTATTATTTACATTTTAATATATAAGGTTTACTTTTGAAAAAGTAAAATCTCCTCATCTTGAGGCAATTGCTTCCAAATTGAGAGATTTTACTTTTTTCTAAAGTAAACCTTATATATTAAAATGTAAATAATACAATCCTATAGTAAAAATTTCTTTTTTTTTTTGCAAATAAAAGCGATTTACTTTGAAAAAAGTAAAATTTACTTCAAATTTTCTCTCCGTGTAAGAGGTGAAAAAAAGTTCTAAAAAACGATAAATGAAAAAAAATGTCATACGCATCAGCTTAAAAAATTGCATCGTTTTTAATACAGAAATTTTTTTACCTGATCTAGCTGTTTATCAGCTAGAAAACAAACTTAGCATATTTTCAAATTTTCAAAAATTAATGCCGTTTGTAACTGAAATTGCCGAAATTGGGAAGTTACGTGGAAAAAAAATCGAATTCGACGACGCATGTATCAATTAGTTTTGAAAAAAAAAAATTGATACGTATTTTTCCGTTTCTTTAAAAAATGATTATTTTAGAAGATATGTGAATTTTAAGGTTCGTATATATAGATGTACTGAGCATGCAAATGACGTCATATCGTTGGAATGACGTCACATCGTTATACTTTTTAAAACATTGTGTTACCGTCAATTTTGAGATATGACAAAAAGAAAAAATACGTGTCTGATATTTTTGATAAACTAACGATATCAGCAATAAAAAAAATTATGCAATTTCTTAATTCATCCATTATTCATTCGATAACGTTGTTATGTAGTGTGAATGATCTTATGACCCTTGATCTACTGGGAAAAATACTCAACACCCGAAAAGTTTGATAATTTTCTTAACATTAACATGTTAATTGACCGTGGTTTCAATTAATTAAACTTATCTTCAAAATGCGAGAAAGTTTTTTTTATCCAAGTAAAAAAATCTTTTCACAGGATAATTAGTTCAGGATTATTAAGAAAAGATTTTGGCAAAAAATGATATTGATCAGAGTCATTTTTCATTAGTAATTATCAACGTTTTATTTAAAACATGGAACACACTTCGACGTGAGCGCTACTGAAAGTCACTGGTGTGCCAGTTATTTTCATTTCCGTGTTTCAACAAAAATATTTGTTTTGTATATAAGTCAGCAACGTTAGTTGAAAAATTAATTTTTTCCCATGCATTCACAAAAAAGGCCACTTTTTTTGCATGGAATGCGGGAACAAAATCCACTTTTTGGGGTACTCACGAATAAATCATTCTTCCCTA
>JAPYZL010142201.1:0-16123 GCA_030522825.1 Platygaster orseoliae
AAAAAAAAAAAAAAAAAAAAAAAAAAAAAAAAAAAAAAGAAAAAAAAAAAAAAAAAAAAAAAAAAAAAAAAAAAAAAAAAAAAAAAAAAAAAAAAAAAATGAAAATCACAATGAAAATAAAAGAAAATGAAAATGAAAATTATAATGAAAATAAATAAAAATAAAAATGAAAACCACAATGAAAATGAATAAAAATGAAAATGAAAATCACAATGAATATGAAAAAAATGAAAATAAGGATGAAAAAAAAATGAAAATGAAAATGAAAATCACAATGAAAATGAAAAAAATTACAATTAAAAATAAAAATCACAATGAAAATGAAAAAAAATGAAAATTAAATTAAAAATGACGATGAAAATGAAAAAAAAGTCAAAATGAAAAAGAAAAAATATTAAAATGAAAATGAAAAACAATGAAAATGAAAAAAAAATGACAATGAAAATGAAAAAAAATAAAAATGTAAAAAAAAATGAAAATTAAAATTAAAAAAAAAGAAATTAAAAAGGAAAAAATAAATAAAATGAAAAAAAAATGAAAAAAATGAGGAAAATGAAAGAAAAAAAATGAAATAAATAAAAATGAAAAAAAAATGAAATAAATAAAAATGAAAAAAAATGAAAAAAATTGAAATGAAAAAAACTCAAAAAAATGAAAATGAAAAAAAAAAATTTTATAATGAAAATGGAAAAAAATTTGAAAATGAAAATAAAAAAAAATTTGATAATGAAAATTTAAAAAAATTGGTTAATGAAAATGAAAAAAAAGTTGATAATGTAAATGGAAAAAAAATTTGATAATGAAAATGAAAAAAAATTAATACTGAAAAAAAAATTATTTTGATAATGAAACTGAAAAAAAATTAGACAATGAAAATGAAAAAATTCATTTAAAATTGGCTCTGAATGATCATTTCAAATCGTTTAAAACATTAAATTATTTTTTTGAAAAACGACCAATTTGAGCCAAATAATTAAATTGGTAACGAGTAATAATTATTAGCACCTACTTATTTATTAAGCACACAATCCTGTATTTGACGTTCTTCAGGAATTATTAAAAAAATTTTTTCTAAATTTCACAATCGTATACCAATAATCTAATTACTTCAAATTATAATGTTCTAAAGATATTGACAATTTGCTCCTAATTCGAATCTTCATAATTCCATAAGAAAAATTTTTAAATTATAAACAATCATCGTCATAATCAATTTTAAAAAAACCTCATGAACAATTCATACAACAATCATTGAATACACATAAAATGAAATATAGTGGTATTATGTAGTTTTGTTATGTGTGAGTAGAGAAAGTGTAAATAAAAGTACATTTGTATCTTGAAATTCTCGATTTTGATCTGGCTTCTCGCGATTTTTTATAAACTTCAAGTTATCTAATAGTTCAAATAAATTCCCCAGAAAAACCCTTTACTATTTTCATCCAAATTTCCTTTCATAAAACATGCTTCTAAAATTTAGAATCGTTAAAAAATTAAACAAATAACAATAACATTGATTTAAAAAAAAAGAAAATAATGGAAAAAATTATTCAAAATTTTCCGTCCATAAACATGAAGAAAGTGAATAAAAAAATTAATAATGAAAAAAATCATTAAAAAAATGAAATTTATAGAAAATAATTCAATAAAATAATACAAAAAATTTATTTTGATTGAAATAATAATAATTCTGACAAAATATTCTATAAATGCAAATAAAATCATTCATTTAAACAAAAAAAAACTGTTTAATAGTTTTTCCAGTTCCTCCTCCCAAATTTTCAACTTTCAACAAAAACCTTCAACCCCTCCCCTAATTTCTACATGAAAATAACCTCAACCCAATAACAGCTGAAACCGAAACTCGGTTAATACGATAATCCTTCTTGCTTCGAACAATACCGTAAGAGCCACGAAATCGGCGTGTGATGCCAGATGCGACTATAAAAGCGAATTTCGTCGAAATATATATTATACGTTTCGCATGCGCATTTTGCAGGGGCATGGCGCGGAATGCTAAATGTAACATCCACACGTAAGTGAGTGTACGCGGTTGTAATTTCTGGAACGCGGAAAGGAAGGTAAGAAGAACGTAGTACGGCGAACTGTTTCCAATTTAACGAGGTAACTCGATATTACTCCATTCCTTTAGGTAACGCAGTGGCTGCACCCCGAAGAACGAGATTGGGAAAGTTCACCCTGACTGGGAATAACGTTTTTGAATAAATTCAACCTCACGCACGCACACTTTTCACTGGCGTTTTTCCTTTTTTTAGCCCTCGGAAAAGTTCACTTACGGGCCCTCTAATGACGTCGTTCGGCCGCGGAAATGCCTCCATTAAAAGCTCTCGGGAAATCGACCGATATCCATTCGGCGAATGCTCTTTTGCGATTTTACCATTACCACCCCCCTTTCCTCCCCGCCCCTCTGTGTAACACAACGATCATGAATAATGGAAGTTACAGTATCATACGCGAAAGTGTTTCGAAAAAGCGTATTTACAAAAGAGCCATTAGTATTCTTTGCGTACGCGCGGAAACATTTTTTCACTTCGGCACTTGGCGTAACGCGCGGGTCCCGGATTTATGAAGCTGCCGCGAAATTAAGAACCTCGGAATCCGCTGTTGCGAATTAGTATGCCAACTGACGCTTAGTTGTTTCCGGCGCCGTTTAAGGCCGGGGCGGAAGGGAAAAGAAAGAGAGAGGGCGAGGGAAGCACGGGGGAGTTTCTCGCTTTTTTAAATGAGTTTTCGCGAGAGAAATCGGTTGGCGATAAAATGCAAATAATGGAGACAACGTATCTGTGGAGGATTTTTATTGGGTTAGTTTGGGGGGCGGGGATTTGCTGGATAGGGCGTCGGTTGTTTAAGTATGGTTGGAAGCGTGTTTTAAGGATTTATTTTGGTATTTGAAGTTATTTAATCGCTGATGAAAAAGCTCTTTTTTGACTTTTGTAACGATTTACAAGAAAATTTGGACTTAGTTGTGTGGCAAATGAATTTTAGTTAAGAAAATTGTGGTATTTTTTTTTAATGTATATGTGGATCTTTTTTTACTTTTTGAATCATGTTACAGTTATAGACAGTGGTTTTTTTTATGTTTGTAATTTTTAAAATTAGCGATTGACAGTGAATTTACGAAAATTTACTGTCTATAACAACAGTTGAATAAATTGAAAATAATTTATTAATTGATGAGCTATAGGAAAGTAGTATAAAATATTTGTGGATAATGGTCTTCAATCGATTAAAATTTTGAGTGAGTTCAAACACCTTTGAAAAAAAACGAAATATTCCAGATACTTATCTTTTTCTGTAATTTTCAAAAACTTTTTATGCTATTACTTGAATTTTTCGAAGTGTACATTTTTTTAGTGAATTTATAAGTATGTTTTATTCACTTTTTATTTGACATAAAACTTGCAAAACGTTTTAAAAACTGTATGTTTTGCTGATTTTTAGTAATTCTTAAAATCTTCAGAATATCATGAAAAATGGATTGGGATTCGAATTTTTTTAGATTTAGACTCATCTTACTCATTGAAGAATTTTTTTTTATTTTTATGAAAATTTGTACTAGAATGTAAAAGACGTTTAGTTGCAAAAATATGGTGAATAAATCGTTTTATTCCTTAGAGACACAATATTAAAATATTTGTTCTACTTTTCGAATCGTCCTCGAGTTGGGATCAATGAAATTTTTCAATAACCGTAATCTTTGAAATAGGAAATGTTCATCGAATTTTCAAAAGTTGACTGTCTATAATAACAATTTAATGATTATTTAGTATTATCTCATATTTGATAAATTTTGCAAAACAAATGTAAAAAGTCATCAATATTTGTGAATTATGGTCTTCAGTCTAACGTTTCATTAAAAAATTAGAAGAATTTTGAGTAAGTTCAAACAATGTCAGGGACGTATCCAGAAAATTATTTCGGAAGGGGATTTAAGAAATTTTAACTTGATGACATATTTTTTAGAGAGATTTGTCGGAAAGAAAAAATTGATGTCCTTTTTTTTATTTTTAGATTTGTTATTTGTTATACAAGGAAACATTTGATCACCAAAGATTATTGACCTTTTTTTTTTGAAAAATTTAAGGACACTCGAAATTTTGAAATTTCGAATATTACCTTTTTAGAAAAATTAAATTTTCGAGATACTTATCCTTTCCTGTGATTTTCAAAAACTTTGTAAACGATTACTTAAATTTTTCGAAATGTCAATTTTATTAGAGAAGTTCTAAGTATGTTTTCATCAATATTCAATTCACATAAAACTTACGAAACGTTTGAAAAATTTTATGATTTATATTTATTGTTGATTTTAAGTTATACTGAAAATCTTCGAAAATTTTCAAAACTTGAGGAATCCCTAGAATTTATAGCAATATTCAGAGTTTGACTGGAATTTTTATAATTCGAAAATTTTAACCGTCTTCATTATTATTATCTTATAGTATGGTTGGGATTTGAACTTTTTTAATACGATTTTCATTTTACTCATGGAGGAATTTTTTTAATTTTTTTAAAAATTTGTAGCTTAATGTGAACGACGTTTAGTGACAAAAAAAATTGTTAGAAAAATCGTCTTATTTTTTTTTTAGCAATCATTAAATATTTTTTCTACTTTTTAATCGTCTTCAAGTTGTGATAAATTAAATTTTTCAATGTCTGCAATTTTTAAAATAGGCAGTTTTCAAAAGTAGGTTGTCTACAACAGCAATAATTGAATAAATATTGAATACTATTAATTTATTTATGAACTATGAAAAATTAGTGCGAAAAGTAACTAAATTAGTTTTCATGCAAACGTTATTGCAAACTTTCCTGAAACGAAAATTTATGACTAAATTGTAAAATTTTTGGTTATTTCAAACAACATCGAAAAAATACTTGAAATTTTTTAGAAACTTATTTATTTCCATGAGTTTTGAAAAATTTGTATTTTCATCACTCAAATTTTTCAGAGCGTCAATTTTATGAGTGGATTTTTCAGTACGTTTTAGAAAATTTGTATATCACAATGAACTAATAAAACGTTTTAGAATTCATTTTTCTATACTGGTTTTGTAATTCAACGAAAATCTTTAGAATTTCCGAAAACTCAAAAAATCGTTAGAAATTGTAGTTATAAAGTTTATCAGGAATTTTGAACACTGGAAAATCATTCAAAAACCAACAACTATAAAAGGGAAATAAATGTTCATGAAATTAAGGGATCAATACTTTTCTACTATAATCAAGTCATTTTTTATAGTGTAATGGCGAATTTGTAAAACTGATGCGATTGATTATAGTTAAAAATTTCTTCTGCATGTACGTGTATTTTTTACACATAGAAACACATCAATTTGAACATTCCTTAATATTAATAATGCAATAAATAAATTATCAACAAAATAAAATCATTGTATTCTGCATTTTCATCTAATACAATCCTCGTTATTTTCTTTGTTGCAGGCATAAATCCGATGTGCAGTAATTTGGGATATGAGCTATTCACATGGTGAGTTTTTAAAATCTCACCATACCTCAATTTTATCGAAATTATATACTGTCTACAATATAATTAGATCTGTCTAACTCAAAAATATTAGTTTCTAACAAAACTTGAAAAACCGAATACAACAATAAACTAATCAAAACTGCTAGGTTCTACATTTGCAGAAAAATCTTAAAAAGTAATTCATCTGACAGCCTCTCATTCCTGTTAACTATATTTTTTCATTCACGTGACACTTCAAAGTTTTTCTGACCACTGTCACGATATTTGGACATTCCGTTCATGGTTCCATTAAAACAGTTAGAGAATTCACTCAACAAATCAAATACCGCTAAGCCCGCTGAACAGGTTGGATTAGCAATCTACGTGCCACGAATAGTAACTCAATAACTTTCATTCGAAAGATACCTTTTGCTATGAAACACGCGGGAAAATGTCGAATCGCTGTTTCGGCCGATCATTTCCACCTGGAAAAAAAGGCAACGAAAAGAACCCAAATCGGATGCCACGAAATAACTTTGAATCGAAATAAATACGTTGTGTGTACACGCCGACGCGCAATCACCACGTTTTCGCGAATCAAAGAACGATGGACATTGGAAATGAAAGTTTCGAGTCGACAACGCCGTCTGTTACAACATGCTTTTATTGGTCTTGTACAAACAATCGCTCTCGATTTAAATAGAAAACCCCTTTTTCGGAATCCGTAGCGCGCTCGGCGAAAAATTAATTGCCTCGCTGTGACGGGAAATTCCGTGCTTTTATGAGGGCAAATTTCGTCGGCGCGAGCGAAAATGTTCGTTCCGTTAAAGCGCCAGAGAAGTCACTTGGCCAGGATATTGTGACGAATGGCAGAGCTCAGCGCCGACGTACCAGACGCATTCAAATGCTAATATCCTTCGACGGACAATTAGATGTCACGGATATTCAAACACTTAGGACTGTGGTGTTTCGAAATGCTTGTACTAGACGATCGTTGCGAGTTACGAGTTGTTATTTTAGTTGAAGAGATGAAAGGTGTTGTGAGGTTAGGAGCTTTTGACTACTGAAAATTCTATGGAGGGAAGTGTTTTTGCGCTAATTTTATGAGTTGAGTTTGTATTAGTTGATACTGCAACTATGTTTTTTGAGTACGGTCAGTTTAGAAAAGAGTATTATAGTTGGGATTACAGTATTTATAACAGAATCACAATTTCAGTTGTTTATAGTTGGGGTAGAGGAAGTGAAAAATTTTGGAAAGTGAAGTTTGGTATAGCTTTTTATCGAAACTTTTTCGAATCTAGAATATTGATTATAGTTTTATAGGATTATAGATTTTTTTGAAATTTTAAAAATAAACAACCATCATTTTTTTATATTCAATATCTTTTTGGTATTACCTTGTTGCTAACATGGAATTTTTGGAATTTTTGACTGTTCTAGAATAAGGTATTCATGAACATTTTCTGATTTTTTACAAGTTTGTTGATTTGTTTAAAAGTATGACAAACATTTCAGAATTTTTTTTTTTACTTCATAATATTTTTCAAATTTCGAACATTTGGGAATTTTTAAATTCTTTTGAAATTTTCACAAAAATTCGTCTAACTGATTGACCATTCTAGTGACATCTTATCATAATTTTTTTTTTATCAAAAGAAGAATATTTCAAAGTATATTCTTAATATTTCTAAGAAATATGATAGTAAATACGATGCACAAAATTGATAAACATTGTTTGGAATTTGAGAAATTGTTCAAAATTTATCAAATTTTCAACAATCTGTGCAAATCTCTGTGGTACAAAATTGTAATGAGTTTACTAAATTCAAAAACCAAGAAAAAACTTTTTCAAGATCTCAAATAAAAAAAAATTTCTACAGTTAGTAACTAACACTTTTCATGAGTATTCAATACTTCTACGTTTTTACATATTTCCATTACACACAGAAAAAAAAACTTTTGAAGCATTTTTCGAAAAAAAAGGCAATAAACAGAACAAATGAGTAGATGAAAATCTCGCGAAATTTGATGAATGTTTCGTATCTTACAGGATCATGCAGAATATGCAAAATTTAAATAATTAACGAATAATCAGTGTTAGTTTAATTTATTTTAATTATTTTCATTTTATTTCTTTTCATACTTTTATATTTTTTTTTAATTTCTTACATTGTTTATATTTTATTATGTTTTTTTCTAATTGTTGATAATTTCAGTTACATTTATTTTATTTATTGATTATAAAATTATAACTTCAAATATTTACACATTTCATTATTGTTTATTACTTCCGGAATTTTAAAACAAAATATCTTATTATCATTTGTTTAAATTACAAGCGTTCACTCAATTTTCGAATACTTTCTAATATTTTCGAGTTTGCTTAAGAAGTAAAGAAAGTAATAATATGCGACTTTCTTAAAAATACTATGGTAGATACAATTTACTCAATGAATGAACATTTTCTAGAATCTCACAATTTTTTAAAGTTTTACAGTGTATAACAATAAATGAATGTTAAGGCTTTCAATTATCCGAATTTTTTGAATATTTTAACATGATACAAATTATTCAAAATTTTTTGATTTCATCGAAAGTCATTCAACTTCAGAAGATATTTTCAAATTTCTCATACTTCATAAATTCTTTGAATATTTAATAAAATAATATTATTTCAATCTATATTCTACAGAGTTTTGAATTAAACATTCTCTTAATCATAAAAATTCTCTGAATTCTAGATTTTTTTTTCTGTTTTTAACTCTTCATGGAATTTCTCGTAATTTTCTGATGCTATGAATTTTGTATAAAATTTACAGTTTTTCTTTATCTGGAACAAAACAAAAACTACTACAAAACCTATATTTTATGGAATTTTTCCAGATCGCAAAAATTGCTCATGATTTTTCTAATACTTTCTAATTAGAATATTTTCATTAGAATTATGAATAATCTGTGATATTCTTTATATTATTGCGTATTTGAAGATGTTTGATATTAATGATAATTACAATGAAAATTTAAAAATCACAATGATTCGAAAACTGTGAAAAACATAGGAAATTAGGAAAATATCTAAATATTTCTGAGAAATTTGAAAATTATCGAATTTCATTGAATTACAAAAACTGTTTAGTATTCTTTGAATTTTCAAAAAATCAAAAAATAATTCTTCGCAAAAAAGTTGACGATTTCAAAAATGATGTCAATCGAAATTGATGATAACCAAAAAAATTGGAAAAAAATGGAAAACATCAGAAATCGTAAGGATCCGTAAGTATTTCTATGAAATCCAGAAAATTCATCGAAATTCCTAAAACCTGCAAAAATTTTTTTAAAATGTCGACAAATTTTATCATTCTATAAAATTCTAAGAACTTTTTAATATCCATAAAATTTCAAAGCAAAAAAATGTTAAATAGCAATTTTTTTTCTTAAAAGAAATATCAATGATAGATGAATAATTCCACATCATTCCTGAAATTTCATTTGTTTTATTTTACATTGGTAAAATGATTATTGGTAGTTATTCTCAAAGAGTTTTTCAAATTTCTTAGAATTGTAAACAATATGTGATATTTTTTTTTATTTTTCAGAAATCACAAATGTTTGATATTCATAATAACTAGAATCAAAATTTAAAAATCACAATCATTTGAAAACTGTGAAAAAATTTGGAAAATTTGCAAGATATATAAATATGTTTCAGAAATTTAAAAAATTTGTTAAATTTCGTTGAAACACAAAAACTGTTTACTATTATTTCAATTTTCGAAAGCTCAAAAATTATTTCCTCCAAAAACAATCGTCGATTTTAAGAATAATTTCAATCAAAATGATGAACTGAATAAATTGAAAAAAAAAAAAAAAATGAAATCGCAAGGATCGTAAATATTTCTAAGAAATTCACGAAATTCTTTGAAATTCCTGAAACCTGAATAAATTTTGCAAAATGTCTAAAAATTTGATAGTTCTATAAAATCCTCAAAAGTTTTCAAAATCCACAACATTTCAAAGCAAAAAAATGTTAAATTGTAATTTTTTTTCTTTCAAAGTGAATTCATTTATCAATGAATAATTCTACATCGTTCCTGACATTCCATTAGCGCTATTTGACATTGGTAAAATAATTGCTCGAATTAGCAAATCATTCGGTGATTCGATTCATGCCTCGTGTTATGACTATAAAGTGTCGATTGTACAGCACATGGGCGCTCGCGTACATGGGAAGAAAATTATATCCTTCTGATTTTACCCCGCGGCTATCTTCTCTCGTTCGAAGCTCTTTTCAGGATGGAAGAATTCAAACGCGAGAAGGCGTAGAGGGACGAAATTGAAGCACGAACTGCCCACGCGTGAAATTGGCAAAGCGAATCTGGGAGAAGGGTAATTATTAGCTGTACCGATTCCATTTGCAATATCATTCACATTGTGAGCAGAGAAGAGCACGAGGCCATTTTCGAGGGCAACCAAATCTCAATATTCTTCTCTAAATCACCGTGTTTTGGGACGTTTCATTCCCAACAGCGCGACCCCATCTACAACCATTTCGCGCATTATTGATTGGCCTGAGTAAGAATTTATCGAGGTTAAGCAACTCGTTAAGAGTTTCAATTCCAGCAGCAGTGTTGTGTATGGATGTATGAGAATGTTGAAAAAGGGTTTTTCCAGAAGAAATTCAGGATGAGATATTCGAACAAGGTTCGTTATTTTTTTATGTAGGAATAGAAAAAAGTTATGAAAGTAAAAATTCTAATTTACAATACAAAACATTTCTGCATTACATTTTCACGCTCATTATTCGGCATGCGATAATCCTAATACTCGGATTTTTCTAAATGCATTAGTTGAGTTGGAAAAATCTTTTTCCCGCGATGAGCAACAATTATTCCGTTACTTGGCGAATGAAAGACGTGAGAAAAATGACGAAGTCTGGAGGTCTGGCAGACTAGGAGGCTAGAATTGTCGACTGAGCTTCCGTGCAAATTAAGTGTCGCACGTAAAGGACATTCCTAAGTAGCCCCAATAATGGTAATATCACTAACTTCTTGTCAACGTGTGGAGAAAAACCTGAGCGGAATTATTTTTCCCGAATGTGAGTTCGCCTCAATACATTCTAACGAGCTTAAATGAAATAAGAAAAACTTACCTCAGACCTTTTAGCTTTCAAATGGGGAAAAACGCGAAAAGTGTCTTCTCGAATTCAGGAATAGCAGAGTAAAAAGTGTGAGTGTAAAATTATACACTGATTCTAGAAATTATAAAGTTTTTTCGCCTTGCTTCGTTTCAAATTCTTCCACGTGTTTTGTTGGATTTCCTAAAAACGGTGAAATGAAAAAAGACGGCAAATGAGGACCGTTTCCAGCAGAGTTCACTGCATTACGTACTATATTCGTCGCGTAAACGGCCGATAAATTCACCCGGCAAATAAAACGAAAGTTCCAGTCGGTCACACAATGCGACTCGTTAACACCGTCGTCTTCGTTTCGCCTGGCTTCGGGGACCCTGACTTGCATCTGACGAAGTGCTTCTTTGCGTTTTCTAAGAAATTTTTCCCTTTTTTTCTCCTCGCGTGAGAAACCAAAAATTCATCAAATACTTCTCAAAACTTTCCTATTACAGGGAAATCTGGGGAATCCTGGAATTTTACTAGAATTTTTCAAAAATTCCGGGAATTTTTCCTGGCATAATTATTACGTATTCAGGACTCTAAATTTACACGCAAAAATTAAATGGAAGATTATAGTAAATCGAAAAAACGTTCCAAAAGTTTCCATTACACGGTTTTCCATCATCAAATAAAATTTCGTTACATCAAATTTTAGAAATCTAGGTAGTGATTCACAAAAGAACTAAAAAATTGTACAAAATGTTATAAATGTAAAAAAATGCAAAATAGTAAAAATGTATATAAAAAGTAGAGAATTAGAGAGAATTTTATAAATGTTGACAAATATAGGAAGAAGTATAAATTCCAGATATCTTTAAAATACTCCAGTTAGTTTTATAAACTTTTGAATACAAAAGCATTGAATTCTAGAAATCTATTCAGTAATTCATTCAAATACCAGAAAGTTGTCTAAATTGATGTATATGCGGTTTTTTTAAAAATTTTCATATACGTCAAACATAATTTACTTCGAATTGGAGAGTATCAAATTCCAGAAATCAAAATAGTGATCCGCAGATGAACAAAAAAATTTTATTCATACGAAAAAGTACGAAAAATACTATAAATTCTTAAACACACTTAATGTATATTGATTTTGCTTCTTTGAAAATCAGTAAATTGATAGAAATCTATATCACTTGAAACCATACAGTATCTTGTTCTGAAAATCTATACAGAAATACTCGAGAATATCAAAAAACCCTTTGATTCGTATAAATACTGAAATAATAGGTACTTAAATTACTGGAAATAATAGAAATCTATGCAATTTTGTGTACTAAAGCATTGAATTCTAAAAACCTATACAGTAATTCATTAAAATATTACAAAGTTCTCTAAATCGATTTATAATCAAATTATTTATAATCAAATTTATTATCAAATTATAAAAAAACAAAAAATCCTTTCATATACATAAAATATGATTTACTTTGAATTCGAAAGTATCAAATTCCAGAAATCTAAATAGTGATCCACAAATGAACAAAAAAAATTTGATTAATACGAAAAAGTACAAAAATACTATAAATTTATAAACACAATAAATCTATGTTGATTGAGCTTCTTTGAAAATCCTTCAATTACTAAAAATCGAGATAACTTGAAATTCTAGAGCATCTGATTATAAAAATCTATACAGAAATCCACGAAAATATCAGAAAATTCTTCGAATCGTCAAAATATTGAAATAATACCAAAAATACTCAAAGTAATAAAAATGTATGTAATTTTGAATATCAAAGCATTAAATTTTAGAAATCTTTACAGTAATTCAATATATTACCAGAAAGTTCTCCAAATTGACTTATAAACTGTTTTTTTTATCCTTTCATATACAAAAAATATGATCTACTTTGAATTGGAAAGTATCAAACTCCAGAAATCTCAATAGTGATCCAAGGATGAACAAAAAAATTTGATAAATACGAAAATTAATAAAAAATACCAGAAATTTCTAAACACTCAATATCGATGTTGATAAAGCTTTCTTGAAAATCCATAAATTACTAAAAACCTAGATGATTTGAAATCTTAGAGCACCTAACTATAAAAATCTATACAGAAATCCACGAAAATATCATAATATCCTTTTAATCGTAAAAATAATGAAATAATGATAAAAATATACAAAGTAATAGAAATGTTTGAAATTTTTAATATGAAAGCTTTGAATTCTAGAAATTTATATGTACAATAATTCATTTTAATTCCACAAAGTTCTTCGAATTGATTAATGAACTGTTTTTTAAAAAATCCTTCTATATACATAAAATATGATTACTTTCGAATTTGAGAGTATCAAATTCGAGAAATCTAAATAGTGATCTTCAGATGAACAAAAAAATTTGATAAATACGAAAAATATGAGAAATACCAGGAATTTATGAACACTCAAAATGCATGTTAGTAAAGCTTTCTTAAAAATCCATGAATTACTAAAAATCTAGATAACTCGAAATCTTAGAACATCTGATTAGAAAATTCTATACAGAAATCTACGAAAATATCGAAAAATCCTTTGAACCGTATAAATACTGAAATAATGATAAAAATAATCAAAGTAATAGAAATCTATAAAATTTTTATACTAAAGCTTTGAATTTTAGAAATCTATACAGTAATTCATTATAATTCTACAAAGTTCTTCGGAATGATTTGTAAACTGTTTTTTTCAAAAATCCTTCTATATACATGAAATATGATTAACTTCGAATTCGAGAGTATCAAATTCCAGAAATCTAAATAGTGATCTACAGATAAACAAAAAAATTTGATAAATACAAAAACATGCAAAAAATACCAGGAATTTATGAACACTCAAAATCCATGTTAGTGAAGCTTTTTTGAAAATCCTTAAATTACCAAACATCTGAGTAACTTGAATCATAGAGCATTTAATTATAAAAGTCTATACAGAAATTCACCAAAATATGAGAAAATCCTTTGAATTGTATAAATACTGAAATAATGATAAAAATACTCAAAGTGATAAAAATCTATAAAATTTTTTTAACAAAGCTTTGAATTCTAGAAGTCTATACAGTAATTCATTATAATTCCACAAAGTTCTTCGAATTGACTTATAAACTGTTTTTTAAGAAATCCTTTTATATACATAAAATATGATCAACTTCGAATTCGAGAGTATCAAAATCTAGGAATCTAAAAAGTAACCTACAGATGAACAAAAAAATTTGATAAATACGAAAAAATTCGAAAAATACCAGGAATTTATAAACACTCAAAACCCATGTTAGTAAAGCTTTTTTAAAAATCCATAAATTACCAGAAATCTACATAACTTGAAATCCTAGGGCATCCGATTATGAAAATCTTTACAGAAATCCACGAAAATATCAGAAAATCCTTTGAATTGTATAAATATTGAAATAGTACAAAAAATACTTAAAGTACTAAAAGTCTATGAAACTTCAATGTTAGGAGCATTAAATTCTGAAAATCTAAATAGTCATCCATAAAAATATTAGAAATCTATAAAAATCCTACGAATTGCTACAAAGATTCATAAATGCTGAAAAATACTAAAGACTGATAATAAAAGAAATCTATGAAATACTGAAATTCTAGGTAGAAATTATTCTCTGAAAAATCTGTAAAAATATCAAAAATCCCATAAACTTAAGCTCTAAGAGCATAAAATTCTAGAAATTGTTACAATTTATAAAAATACTGAAAACACTCGAAATCCATAAAATACTTACAATCTACCAAGACTATTTCGTCAAAAAACTATAAAATTATATAATAAAATGATAGACAATCGCAGTAAAACAAAAAATTTGTAGAATCCAAAAGTATTCATGAATAATCCGTTACAATTACGGTTTTTCCTCTCTATAGAATATTCAATACAAATAATGTAAGAAAATCACTTGGGAAAATCCGGGAAATCCCAAGGAATTCTGTTTCTGAAAATAACACTGTGCAACAGAAATTTTGATATCGGAATGTAGAAGCAAAAATGAAATCTACGCTAAATTTAAAAATTCACGTGTCTCGGGGTTTGGCTAAATTAGTTCGCAAAAACGACCGATTTAACAATTTGTTTCATCTTTTCTCTCTTTTTAGCACATTGCTCGAATAGGTGTGTCCTTCTCGCACTTCAAAGTTTAAATGGAAAGCTGTATTGACCTAATTTCTCGAAACCCTGAGACACGTGTGTCTTAAAATTAAGTGCATATTACATTTTTGCTTTTATTTTCTGATATCAAAATTTTCATCTGAAATTTGTCGCACGGTGTAAATAGACCCCCTGAATCACCGAAACAAAGTTCACTACTCTCGAATCACGGATGTAATTTCGGAAAAACATTGGTGGAAATTCGCGATCGTCGTATCCTGATGAATTAGCGAACTCGTCATGCAGTATAGGCGGAGGCGTGAGCGTTTCGTGCCAGGATTCTCTCTCGGCACGGACACGGGCAATCGATGTTGCCATCAGTTGCAGCTTCTGACGGCAGTTACGACCGAGATAATTGTTATTGACAAATCGTAACGCCGGCCATCATTCATCCCGACGACAGAGGGTCGCTGGCGCGCCGCGAGGGTCACCATGTTCCGCCACTATTTATAGAGTACGCTATAATTCGGTGAGCACATAACGTTACTTGCTCTCGTAATGAGAAAACTAATGACGTATTCCAACGTCCAAGAGGATCAATCAACGTTTCCCGCGTTCGATTATGCGCTACCAACAGTTTTTTTTCTTCTTCTCCAAGAGCTCGATTTTTCTTGTTTTTCCTTGGCAACGATCCTTGGGCGAAAAAGGCGAAAAGAAGCCGTGAATTACGATTATTCGGCGCCAGAAAATAGGTTTCGTCGTATAATTCGAAATAAAGTAATCGCTGTTTGCATATTAATTGATCATTAGACGCTGTGTAAGAGCCTCATGGCGCACTGATAGTGGGCAGGCTAGGGAGATTTGTATAATATCCACCCCCGAGGCTTTCGGAATCCTCCATTTCTCTATAACCTCCTGAATTTGATGGCTCCACTGCGACGCCGAGGAGCTGGCTATGCAGATTTTTCACGAAAATTGGCTCAACATTACCCCGTGTTTCTTTATCCGTCGGAGTATTTCGGTGATTTCCATTTTCTCTCGCGGTGATCGAGGTTTTTTATGGAAGTTAATGGTTATCGATTGAGTTATTATTTGAAAAATTATTAAACAAGATTAGATAAAATTAATGATGATGATGATAACTATTGAAGCAGAATATGTCGGAATACGAAAAAAATGTTGTTTAACTTGTTTAGTATTTTTTATGATTTCTATAGGAGCTTTTTGTATTATTGAAGCTGTTCATAAAGAAGACACTTTGTGGTTGTCAGCTTATGAAAAATTACACGGTGCAACACTGAAAATACACCTGACAAATTATATAGTGTAGGCTGTTTATATGGTCGAATAATGCATAAAAATATTTTTGTTATATTTT
>JAPYZL010142217.1:0-33118 GCA_030522825.1 Platygaster orseoliae
ACAGTAAACGGTTTAGACCTACGTCAATTTTAAATACCGAAAATGGTGATGGCCGTCATTACCCTATGGCCGTCAATACCCCAATTTCCCCTACTGTTTTTTTGTTTACTGAAAATCTAATTAGCTGGAGAAGTTTTAAAAAGTAATTAAATATGTATCTTAGTTGCACGAATTTTCATAAAATTTAGAAAGTTTGAATTCTTTGGAAAAACCATTACTTTTTAGAAAAATCGTTACGCAATTTCAAACATTGTTAATGGTTTGAATCATTTTTCAAATTTTGGAAAATTTTTAAAAATTAAAAAAATTCCAAGCACCTAGAAGTTCCGAAAGTTTTGAAAAATCCAAGCATGTGTAGAAATTCAGAAAATATTTATAATTTTTGTAGATTGTTTTTTTGATCTAAAGTATTTCTCAAAAATATGCATGAAAATGTTTTTTTTAATTTTTCTAAAAAAAAAGTATAAACATTTAAAATATATTAAAAAAATTACGTTGAACGTTTGTGAGTTGGAAGATTTTTTATAATATGACTATAGAGTTTACAATAATCTGTATCGTGTTCTTAATTTCACAAATTTCGAAAAATTTAGAAACATTGAAAATTCCGAAGAATTCTGAAAATCGTCGAAAAATTCCAAAGTAAGAAACTTCAAAATTCTTTTGAAAATCGATTTCTAAAAATGCGAATTTTATTTCGTCTGAAAATTTTTTAACATGAACTAAATAACTGATACCTCAATCAAGACAAATGCCAAGTAGATAAAATTTTATTTCCAAAACTGTTCATATCCTGAAAAAATATTAGATATAATGTTTCAAATGAATTACGCAATAACTAAAAGTTTTATGATACCTTAAAGACAAGTAAAACTCGAAGAATTTCACATAAGATATTCAATATTCGTGACCCAAAATAACATTAGTATTTTTTTATGTTCCTAAACATAAGTTTTAATGATAACAAAATCTAGCCATTTTCAGAATTAGTAAAGCGAAAAGTACTTTCAAAATAATCATTCAAATTTCCGTTAGTGCACTTTAAATTTGAGTTAATTTTCAAATTTTCGTTATAAATTAATGTCGTCTGAAAATCAGCGCACTACCAAAACAAAAAAAATTCTGTGTCAATGCACTTGGAAAGCTATATATTAATATTTATGTACCTTTCGTGACAACAATGAAGTACACGATGCATATTGAGAAACCGCGTTGCAATTTTAAATCTCGAGCGATTATCATAAATAAAACGACATGGTTCGTTTGCAAATCGAGATTGATATTGGAATGCAACGATATCAAATCTAGACTCAAGTTCAGGGGCGTAGTCTTTGAGTTTTTTCGTTTTAGAACATATAACAATTATTTTCCATTCAAAGATTTGTACAAAAATAATTTCTGCATGATATTGTAGGAAAATTTTGAAAAATGCTTCGTTTAAGTTTAGATTTTTTATATCTGTTGATTTGCTATCACAATAAATATTAACTTTTTTATATGTGTACAAAAAAAAATTGACTGAAATGATGAAAAATTTTTGGACTTTACGGTATTTTCATGATATTAAGACGGTTTCTGTGGTTTTATGGAATTAAAAAATTTTTTGAATCTAAGAAATACATAAAATTTCCCGGAATTCTATAAATTTTCCGACTTTATATTTTTTTTAATTTACATTTTAAACTTTTCTAATTTACCTAATTTTCATTAGACAAAAAAACAGTTGCACGAACATTTTGAAGAAGTACGATAATAAACGCAATCTACAAAGTTTATGAAACTTTTTGAAATTCAAAAAATTGAAAAATTTCTCCAAGAACGTAAGATTTTTCGTAATCATTCAATACTACTCAAATTTTTTCAGATTTTGATAAAAAAATTTAAAAAACTCTAAAATAAAGTCTAGTAAAGACTAAAATAAAAAATAAGGAAAAATTTTATAAAATTCTGCGATTATATAATCAAACAATAATCAAATATTGAAAGGACTGTAGAATAATCTACTCAAGGTTTTTTTGTAAAAAAAACTAGTCGAATTTTTCATGAAAACTTTACAAAACTGGATAAGTAAGATTTTAACATTCTATAGATTTCTTCTTTCAACATTCTAAAGAAATTCTGAGTGAAAAAACTGCATTGATTTATAGATACTTTCTGAACCCCGTTCAAAACTCAAGAGAATTTCATGAATTGTTCAATTTTTTGGGAACTTTTTTCCAAGCGGACTATCAAAAATTTGCATAGAAATCTAAGCGGAATTTAATGTGTTTTCTGTTTTTTTTACTAGGCTATTACTAGAAAAACAGCTCTAAAATATTGGAATGAATATCGGAATTTATGCTGATTCAAACGATCGTTTCTTCGCATTCGCAAGCATCTCGCTCGTTCATGAACTCGAGTTAGTTAGGACCTTGAGACGTGATTACCGCACTTATCGCTATGCATCCAATAAAATCGATCTTTTTCACTACGAATTACATGCTCCGCGAATTTTTTCTCTTTCGATAAGATTCAAAGAGATAGCGTTGTATCTTGCAAATTACGAGGAAAAATGCGAACTGGTTTTACATATTGGAAAAGATGACTTTATTTTGTGTGAAATTTTTCACTCCATAAATCTTACCGATGAAAAGATATATAAAAAAAATCTAAAAGATCGTAAGTATAATGATAAGAAGAGAACTTATTTAAATTTTTTTTCTTGAGATGTTTTATCATTCAAAAATGTAAATTATCAATAAATAACGAATTTCAATAGTATGCACGTGTATGTATGTTGAATATTTATCATTGACGTATATTATTCAACTCAATAAAATATTGTCAGAAAAAATTACTTTACATATAAACTTATTTTATTTGAGATAAACTTGATTTTTAATAATCCTCATTGAGATATTATACAATTTGAAATACTGTGTAATTTATTCATTTTCTACTGATTACGAAAAATTTATCAGTTAAGTGTAAAAATTTCATGTCCACCAGTAAAGTCCATTCTTTGAAATTATGTTTATTTATCAAAAAACGAAGTCATCAGTACAACTCAGCTTAGACTGATCGGAATGAAAATCCTGCACATTGCATGGAAGAGCAGAAGCATCAGTGCCAATGTCGCGTGGGAAAGGAAAGGAAGACTCAAGTCACGACCGGGGACGGTGAAAAAAGCAAAAGAAAAAAGCCGGGGGACAGCGATGTGAGCATCGATGCCGAGCCCAATGGAAGCATTGTTCGTTCGTACTTCCGATTTTCTCTGACAGACGACGAGCCTTCCGTCACTAGATGAAAAGAGATACAACAAGTGGGCTAATGACAGAGTTTCCCGAAGTAGGCTGCTGCGCCGAACGAAGAACGAGCGAAAACGAAATTCGCGAGCTTGAATTTACTAGTCATCGTCAGCCTTTCCAAGGTTGACAACAGAGTAGTATATTTCTTCACTAGTGTGGAAAAGTTTTTATTCACAATTTGCTAGTAATCGGATATTTGGACGTAAATTACTAGCGAACTGTGAATAAAATATCGTACTGTGAGTTTTAGAAATTGCCTATTTTGACGAAACAATTACAGCCCTCGGCTTCGCCTCGGGCTGCAAACTTCCGTTTCGTCGAAACCGACATTTCCAAAACTTGCAGTAATATACTATTTTTAACGAATCTAAGAGCTGCTTGCTACTCATTTTTATGGATATCATTCGTAATTTTCAATAATTACAAAAATTCATGAATTTTATTACATTTAAAGCATTCTGCAAACTAAAGGACTTTCTCAAAATTCATGAATTATTAATAGATAAAAAGTTGAAAGAATAATGGAAATTTAAAGCATTTAAAAAATTAATAATGAAAAATAGTCGACAAAATTTATTGATAAGTATATAAAAATTCAGAAATTATGAAAATCAAGATGTTTCGACAATTTCAGAAATTTTATAAAAAAAAGTTTCAGTTATTCCGAACGTTCCGTAAAAATTTGAAAAATATCGAAAATTTCGGAGATTGAATGGATTTCGATTTTGTAAAAATTTACTCGTTTTTATGAATATCATTTATAATCACTAATAATTACAAAAATTCAGAAATTTCGTCACATTTAGATCATTTTGCAAACGATATGATTTTCGCGAAATTCATAAATTAATCATAATATGAAAATGATCGAAGTTGGAAAATTGAAAGCGTTCTGAAAATTTGGTACTTAAAATAGTTTTTAAATTTTAGAAAAAAAGTAAATTTTCATGGGTAAAATTCCCTCCAGAATAAGGAGTAAATTAATTAAATTTATAATTTATTTATTCAAATAATTAATTAATTAATTAAATTCTAATAATCAAGAAGTTTCGAAAATGTCAGCCATTTTTTTTCAAAAATTTCAGTTATTCCGAAGATCCTATCAAAATTTGAAAAATGTAGAAAATTTTGTAGATATTGACCGTTTTTTATATGGACCTCAAAAAAAATGTCAAAAATTTTAAAATTACCGCGTGAAGCCCAAAAAAGTTTCTAATAATGTATCATAAAATTCCCATTAACAATTACCATTTTTAATAAAAGGATTTGCTATATCAGCAAAAAGATTTGCTGTTTCGACACAACTTGACAGAACGAGTTTTTTTGTAGCAATAGCTTATTTTTTTGTTGCTACAAAAAATTTTTTATTTAATGAAAATCTTATAAGCTGGGAAAGTATTAAAAATTATGAAAAATCCTAGTAAGTTGGATAAATTTTCATAATATTTAGAAAGTTTTCAGTTGTTATTGTCTATTGTGTTTTAATTTTTAAAAGTTTTCAAAAATTATAGAACGTTGAAAATTCTGATTATTGTCAAATTCTGAAATATTCGAAAATTGTGAGCAATTATAGAAAATATTCATCAACTTTGCATGTGGTATTTTATATCATAATTTTTCGAAATATGCATGATAATTTTTTTTCATTTGCTAAATAAAAAGCCGAAAAACTTTGAAAGTACTAGAAATAAATTAGGAAAAATTTTATTGAGTTAGACATATTGTATAAAATTTAGAACGTTTCGAATTTTTCGTGTTACGTTTATTGTTTATTTCGAAAAATTAAAAAACTTTGAAAAGTACAGAGATCATTGATAATTTTGAATGTATTGAAAAATTTGTAGTTTCAGAAAATATTCATAATTTTTGTACCCTGCGTTCATTATAATAATTCTTCGAAATATGTACCTACGATAATGATTTTTAATTTCTTATATATATCTGACAAACTTGGAAAGTATAAAAAATTTTCCGAAAACCTATAGAAAAATTTTATTTCGAAAACTTGAGGAGTATAAGAAAATCACAAAAAATTCTAACGAATTACCCAAGTTTTAAAGAAATTTGGAAAGTTCAAAATAGTTCGTATCATGTTTAAAATTTCGAAAAATCAGAACATATTGAAAATTCTACAAATCGTCATTAATCCTAAAAAATTCGACAAATTCTTAGAATCCCAGAAAATTTTCTTGAATTTTCTCGATTTTTTTTTCAGCAGTAGCATATTTTTTTGTTGCTTCAACAAACCTTTATTGCTACCAGAGTACAATTATTATGCAGCGGAATTGAATGCATAATAATTGTGCTCTGGGAACAAAAAAATTTTATTGGGGAACAAAAAAATAACCTATTGCTACAAAAAAAAAAAAAATATTTTTTTTTGACGAAAAACCTTAACTAAATCAAACACCTAAATTTGGAACACCAAGTGAAATTGAAAGGTGCATCGTTGGTAGATAATAAAATACAGTTTTTGTTAATACTACTTTTACCTATAATATACTATAATACAACATCTTCTGAACAACCTTCACTGTTTATAAAAGGACTATATGTCTTCTTCCTTTTATCTGACGTACTTTCGCAATTAAAAATGAACAATCACTTCTAAAGTACGATGCTGATTAGAAGTGAAGGTCTGGGCTTTCGAAAGTTGCTTGCTCGTTGTTTATTAGGTAATTATTTCGCTCTTGTTTGTATAACTATTGTTTATTGAATTATTCGTGGATTTGTTATAGTTGTTTTTTCGAATTTTGTGAAAGTAGCAGGATCAACAATAGAACTCTCTAATCAAAGCAATGCCTTGAAACAGAATAACTAAAAATTGCATTTCACAGAAAACTTTTTGAGAAAAATATTTTGCATTGTACATAACGTACCAACTGAAAATTTTGTGCAATTTTTCGTAACTCGCTTTTCCACTCGTACTTTCTTCAAAAATATTTCCAAGTTTGGTATTTTTATTTCAGGGTATCGAATCGATGAAAAATTTCCGCTACGTGTCGATAAATAAAAGTCGGCATTTATGCAACGGGCCAGTGTTAAAAAAAACAGACTGCAACCGTTAGGCGCGATACGTATCGGGACGGAATTTTTGCGATCCGGGGCAATGCGCAGGTGCCGCGGAAGCGCGAATAGAAAGCTAAATACGCTTATGTCGCCAACGCGATACGTACCGATTTCGCGGCATGCACGGACGATCACGCCCACGATATAAATGATAGCCGAAGAGAAAAATCCGGAGGAAAGTACGTTCCATTGAATTTTTTAATCAATCTCAGATTTATACCCATGAACTCTCTGATTTTAATTCCAGCTATTCCTGCATTTAACTGCCAGGAAATTTCGATGCTCCATAGTGTGAGATTCGTGAATTTTCCAATCAAAAAGATAAATTTTTTTATGTTTAAAATTATTTATATTCTCTTTTTTATTTTTTAATATTTTATAGTCACATCGATTTTGTTAGGAAAAATTATGTGAATGAAACTAAATTTTTTTTGGTGTTTCAAATTATTATTATTATTTCGAGTTTATTGATATTTATTTTTCAATTCTTTCTATGTTTTATACATAACATGATAATGTAATAAATAGTTATTTTCGTAATCGGGAGCTAGAGCCAATTTTGGTGAAGCCGTACGTTTTTGCCCGAGCCGGAAGCGAGGGTCAAAATAGGATGAGTCAAAATTGGCGATAGCTCACGATTGCGAACAATATTTTTCATCACGATAGCCTCAAAGTCACGTCAAAATGCCAGTTTTGAGGTTAGAGTGATGAAAAAGTTTTTTTTTGATATAAGAAATTTTAATTTTTGGTACGCACGTTAATGCAGTAAGAACTCAGAATTAAAAAAAAATTATAGTGACTGTAAATATAGTTGCCGTAAATACTACTATTTATATAGTTATGATGACTATTTCATTTAATAAGTGTAAAATATTACTGTATTTAATCTCAACATAGAATTCTTTTGAAATATTAAAATACTTGTTGGTATATAAACAGTAATTTAATTCATAACAATAACATCATTGGAAAAAATATAATTCAACAATAAACCATGGTATTATTCGATAGAATAGTTATTTTCGTAATCGGGAGCTAGAGCCAATTTTGGCAAAGCCGTAGGTTTTTGCCCGAGCCGGAGGCGAGGGTCAAAATAGGCAAAGCCAAAATTGGCTCTAGCTCCCGATTGCGAACGTAATTTTTCATCACAATAGCCTCAAAGTCACGTCAAAATGTCAGTTTTGAGGTTAGAGTGATTAAATATATATTATGTATACCGAATAGACATATTACAGTTCAAATTATTTATATAATATATATTAATAAAAAAAAATAAAAATGATTCCAGCCAACGATACTGTTTCAGCCAATGCTAACCTCATTTCAAATAATATTTCTAAGTTTGACTGTATGTCAATGTCACTGAAAATTTACTGTATCTAAAGCACTGCAGTTGAAATTTTTCCTAATTGAAAAACACATGTCCTGAAAATTGCTTTTTTTTCATTTGCCGAATTTCTGGATTTTTGAAAGTTAAAGATAAAAATTAGAATATCTAGAGTTTTGGAGTTTTCATTTATCAAATTTCAAATGTTGAAAGCCTCTGAAATATTTATCGACTTTAGTATTTAGATGTAGGAATTCTAAAATTAAATAGAGTTTGGAGATGATTAAAGGATAAAAATTTGCAGACTTATCAAAATATTTTAAATATTTCAAACATTGAGAATCTATAGAATCTTTGAATAATTTGGAATTTATAATTTACGAATCATAGATGTTTTACTTCGCATTTTTAAAATATGTTTTTTTCAAATTTCTAGCGTCGGAGTTTTCAGTGCACAAAATTTAAATTTCTTGCGATACTAGACATTGATGATTTTTTTTTATTGTAAATACGGGAAATTTATAAAATTATAAAAATTACGAAGATATTCATACTTCGAATTTTGAAATCTCTAAAATTCACTTATAAACTTTTCATCTTTTAAACACGCATTTTACAATTTTTCAGCATTAGAGTTTTTAGTAATAAAGAGTGAAATTTATTAAAATTGTAAAAATTAAAAATTCCCAGTCATTTCAAAAATGTTGAAGTGTAAATCCAAAAATCAAAATTAGATTTTCCAGTAGTCGAAAAAATCAGAATTATAATAAAATTTATGAAAGGTATTAAAGTTTGAATTTTTTAAATAGCTTTATCTTAGTTTTTAAGTTTAAAAAACTTTAATTTTTAATTTTCTAACGTTATAATTATTAATTCCCAAAATTTCTATCCCGTTCAATTTAGAAAATTATCCACCAAAAAATGTCATCAATTGAAAATTTTGAATTCATGCAATTTTGAACATTCTGGAATTTTTCGACTTCTAAAACATTAAAACAATTTTAAATCAATTCAAAATTTATGTTTGAAGTTTTTTTTATTCAAAGCATTGATATCGAGACTTTACTGTAAAAAAAGGATTAATTTATTTAACATCTATTGTATTTGAAGGACACAAATAACTTAATTAATTTACACTGAAAGCTGCTGACTTTATGTGAAAGACACATATTAAATGTTTCCTGTATTTACACAATTTATACAGATGTATGAATGAATTTGTATGATTTGCATTACCGCTTCTCTTTCGCATTCGAAAGACATATGCGTATTTTGAAAATATATACAGAATTAATTGCATTCAAAAGCAATATGTTGATATTTAAATGTGTTGACAGTAAACGACAGTAAAACAAAAATAAATATACCAAAGTAATGTAATTTTTATTAGCAAAAAGTGATTTCCATGAATAAACTGAATTATAATTATTGAATAGATTGAAACTGTATAATAGTTATATAAAATTAGAAAAAAAATTAGATAACTACATATATCCGAATATCACATAAAAAGTCTACAAAAACACATTCATTATTTTCCGTTTATGCCATTTTTTTAAAGATTTATGTCTAAAATTCATTTTATTCTAAGCACTGATATCGAGATTTTACTGTAAAAAAAGGCTCAATTTATTCAAAAAGTTATACAGCCCAAAAAAAGCGGAAAAAAGTCACAAAGTAAGAAAAATCATATGAATCCTCATACCAATACAGAAACTTACAAAAAATCTTCATTATTCTCCGTTTATTTAATTTTTTCAAACTCTCTCTATCGCAATTTTCTGTTTTCATCGACTCCCAGAAAACACAAAAAAATTGTCAGCCCATCATTCGATGATATTTATTTAACAAAGAAACGATACAAAGCAGTGCACACAAAAAATTTAATCGCATGTGAAAAAATGTTGCCCGGGAACGTTTCTCCTGCGAGGTGTTGATTTTTTGACGACGAGGAACAATGACGGAGCCTTTTTTTGCGGCCTCATTTCGTTTTTATCATTGGAATGACATGGAAGGGAGAAGGGGGAGAGAGAAATGCTGAATCTTGGGAACTCGCATAATGTCCTTATTCCGTGGCGAGAAATACAGAGAGAAAATCGCCAATTATGAATGCAACGTGAACTGTTTGAAAGTGCGTATTATACTTTCGCATGCACGCGCGCACGTGGAATTATTTGGCAACATTTTCGATTCTCTCCGTGTAAATTGCGGGTTTCAGAATTTGGCACTTTCGGTCATTTGATTGAATTGTAAATCACGGCTTTGTTTACGAAACGTAGAAATTTTAGTGGATCGCGATAATTTATTGAAGTAGTTGGGTTTTAATGGAAAATGACTAAATGTTTATGTTGTGTAAATATTTTTTAAATATTTAAAAAAAATTGTTTAGTTGGGATAAAAACGTAGTTTATATTTTGCATAAAGATATCGGAAAAATCTAATGGACAACGATTTTCCGAGCCGCTTACATTTTCCGAAAAAATCACGGTTTCTAATAATAGCTTCCTGCATATGTGAGTTTTCACTTTCGTCATACTCGGTTCAAATTTTTTAGCTGATCGAAAAACCAGAACGATTTGAGCTCGATAAAATAGGAAAATGATAACCCACGAACGTAAAAATGAACTGAAGTGGATGGAATTCCGATCTGAGAATTTTCTCAGTGTTGGCTCTCGAGAAACTAATTATCATTGTTGATTAGAACGGAAATAGCTATTTTCGTCGAGCTGCAATACGAGTTGATTGAATTATTTATCAAATAAATTTAAAAATAAAAAATAAAAGGAGTAAAAAATAATGCTCTTAGAGGAAAATCCTTTTTATTATTTTCATTATTTTTGTGAACAAAGTCGGGACAGTGAAAATTGTATAAAAAAAGATCGTGTATTTGAAAATCTACAATATGAGTGATTTGATGCACAAAAACTCTGAAAATTTGACATTTCAGTTTTGAAATCTGAAAAATATAATTTTTAAGTTTTCAAAATTTCATGAACTCTATGCAGATTTTAACCACAAAAAAATTTTATGTGACAGCATCTATTACGTGAGAATTGTTATCATTTAAGTGTAAATTATCGTATAAAAGAGATTAAAAAATGCCCACAAACAGATCTGGAACGTGAGATGTTCCAGCATTCTCAATATTTGTATTCACATTTCACTATTCGATAAAATTTCATTGCTCTAAATACCACAATCCTCAGCTGGACATCAGTATATTTTAGTGCCAACGTTTCAATTAACATTTGCGATTGCGAATAACTGCCATTGACATACATTCCTTCGGTATTCTGGAAAACAATTGACTAATCGACGTTGCTCTCAAATACTTTCACGTTCGTTAAACATCGATAAGATAAAAAGTTCAAGTTAAAAACGTTTGAAATTTCCAATGATAGTTTTATTCTATCACGATTATATGAATTTTTTCATTTTACGAATATTCTGGTATAAATAATAAAAATTTATTTTACCAGGTTCTGTTAAAAATGTGAATTCTTCGTTTACTATCCGTTTTGAATTTTACTGACAACTGAATTTTTACTATTTTGGCTCAGTAAAATTTTGTGAAAATAGCGCAATATTTTAGAAATTGAAAAGTTCCAGAATTTTCGAAATTGCAAGAATTAAAAATTTTCAATTAATGACATTTTTTGGTGGATAATTTTATAAATTGAACGGGATAGAAATTTCGGAAACCGAGAGCATTAATTGCCACATTTGCAGAAATTTCGAAAATTGATAACTATAACGTTAGAGAAATTGAAATTAAAGTTTTTAAAATTTAAAAACCAGGATTAAGCTATTTAAAAAATTCAAAATTCAAACTAATAATACCATTAGTAAAATTTTATTATTATTCTGAATTTTTCGAGTATTGGAAAAACCAATTTTGATTTTTGGATTTGGACTTCATTATTTTTGAAATATCATGAAATTTTTCATTTCTACAATTTTGATTAAGTTTAATCTTGATCACTATAAACTCTAACTCTAAAAAATTATAAAATACGTGTTTAAAAGATGCAAAATTTATAATAAGTGAATTTCAGATATTTCAAAATTCGAAGTTTGAATATCTTCGTAATTTTCCTAATTTCTCTAATTTCCGTATTTATAATTCAAAAAATAAAATTATCAAGTTCTGCTATCGCAAAAAATCTAGATTTCGAGCACTGAAAACTCCAACGATAGAAATTTGGAAAAAACTCATATTTTAAAAATGCTAAGTTGAACATCTGTGATTCGGAAATTATAAATTCCAAAATATTTAAAGATTGTATAAATTCTGAATATTTAAAATATTTTGATGAGTCTGCAAATTTTTATTCTCTAATTATCTTCAAATCTCTTTAATTTTAGAATTCCTAAATCTAAATACTAAAGTCAATAAATATTTGAGAGGCTTTCAACATTTGAAATGTGATAAATCAAAACTCCAAAACTCCAGAAATTCTAATGTTTATTTCTAACATTCAAAAACCCAGAAATTTGGCAAACAAAAAAAAAACCTTAATGCGTCCGGCATTATTCAGCGTCGATCGTATATTTTTGCGTCGACTGGCGAATAAAGCGACTGATTTAAGAAGCGTTGTCTCGCGCATTCAGAAGTACCGAGGGCGAAGTTTTGATACGGCGGCGCTTTCATTATTTCAAACGCGTCGGGAATCGATTACGTAAACGCAAAAGTATTCAGCCTTCGAGCGAAACGAGCCAACGATTTCGGATTTTACTACGTCAATCTCTGGAATGTCTTAAAGCTCGACTAATCTGACGCGATTTTTCAATTGGAAATGATTGTCGTATATTTTTGATTGACAGAAACTTCAAGAGAAAATTTTAATTCAGGAAATTCGGGATCATGATTTAGTCCTTTGCATACGAGATACTTTTTCGAGAAAAAGAAAGTTTTTTGACTAATCGGATTGAAATTCATCGTGAGAAAAAAATATTTTAATCAATCGAAGTAATTAAGCTGTTTTAGGTGAATACATTTGAAAAGAATACTAACTGTTTTTTTTTTACTTTATTTAAAAAAATTTTTTTAAATTCATGTCTAACCATATTCAGCTATCTGCGGATTCCAAGCATATTTGATATTACACGAAAAACGCTCCGCAATTTTCCACGTTGTCGATTACTATCGTTTCACTAGATGTTCGTTAATTATATTTGGTGATAACGCGGCTTTCTGATACATCGAAACAAACGGTTTCGCGGCGATTTTATCGGTTCAAAAGTGGATTAAAGTGTTTGCGCGCGATAAGATGAATGGCTTGGACGTTACTTTTTTTTTGTTTCCATTCGCGGTCGTGTTTTGCCAGTAATGTATTTATATTTATACGGTCATTTCGCGCATTCATCACGCGTTTTGAATGGGGCTCATTAATGGTACCGAGATTTATTTCACGGATTTTCGTCCTTTTTCAGGTACAGTTTTTTGTGAAAGTGTTCCGGGGTGTAGCATCTCGAGTAAAAGCTGCAGAGTTCAAAAATTTTGTTTAAAGTGGAGCTAACGTAAATTTATGAATGAAGTTTTTTAATGTAAACTCGAGAATTTCTGAATATGGAATATTTTGAGGTCAAAAACTTTTGAATCACGATTTCAAGGAAGGAATTGCAGAATTCAATTGAAAAATTGTAAAAAAATAAAAACACCATTTATACAAAGGGGAAAATAAAAAAAAATTGTAAGTGATACATTAGCAATGAATACACAGTAAGATAATAATTTAAACATAATAAATATTACAGGTGTAGCTAATTGTAAGCACTTGTCCTTGAAATATTATAAATTTTAAAAATAATAATAAAACTTTACAATATAACACGTATGTCATAATAATTCAAATTACTATAATAAATATAATTTGTATATATATTTTAATTGTACCAACTTTGTTCATTTTTCATTGGCAAAACTAAATTCTTCCCACGTTAGAAAAACGTCCATCAAATGTTAAAAAAAAGTTGAAAAAAAAAATTCTTTGTAGAGCGTAATTTACTTTGATTTTTCAAATTTTGTACAGTTCAAAATTTTACTGGCGTTTTAACGCCAGTAATAACAGTTATAACGAAACGTTCAATAAACGTTAAATGATCGTCATTGAAACGTTTCGTCAATTTTCGACACATTGAGACCAACGTTCGCATTCTTGATCTTCACATCACACGTTTCTGGAACGTTCTTCCAACGTTTTTTCAACGTCTTTAAAACGTGCAAGTGCTGAAACCCCATGAATACGGAGAAATTTTCCCGGTACGAGAAATTGGGTAAGTGGGGTAGCCTTGGTCTCGCTGTTAGGTGCCATATATAAACGAATACACCCAATTGATAAATAACTTACGACCTTCGCGTCTCTCGTCGCTCGGTTTGTATCGCACATGTTTCACGGCTTTCGCGCCGCCGAGATTTTTATGAGACACGGACATAGAGTGCAACGGAGAAAATATGTCAACTGTGCTGTCTTTAAAGAAAGATCTATGGAAATCTACAACATTACGGAATTTGGAATAAAGAATTGGAACATGGTAGAAGAATCATAAGGTCGATTTTGATTTTCTGCTTGTGAATTTTTGTGGGTGTCTTCTTTACAGAAATAAATGCTACAAGTTAATTTTTACAAATTGTTGTTGAATTTTTGTGGGTTGGATTTGTTAGAAATAACTTAATAGGAAGTCACACTTTCAAGTTTTTTATTATTACTAAAAAATATATAAAATTCCTGTTGATAGTACAGTAAGTAAGAGTTAGCTGGGAAAGTAAAATAGATCTTATGATTTTTTTACATAGTTACAGAAGTTCTGCAAATAAAGAATGATCATCAAATTTAATTGAAAATTAAGTAATTTATACATCGAAAAAAATACAAAAATTCATTTTTTGTATTTTTATCTTTTTCATGAACCAATTTTAGTGGAAAGGAGATTTTTTCAGTTAAATTCGACCTTGAATAGACTGAAATCGAGAAAGAGATAGAAATAAAGTTTTACTGATATACACAGGCGATACCAGATCGACCATGAGCAGGTTACGAACTTGATCTACCTGTGTAGGAATAAAAGAGGCAAGGAAAAAAAGTCCGGGACGATTCACCTACTTTCTTTACTTCCCTCGCACGGAAAACCTTTTCATCTATCGAGAAACTTTGTCGCGAGGTGTAATAACTCAGCATCGAACGCTTTCTACGTTAAGGAAACTGACTTATTTCAGCCGTATGTCGAATTTACAAGATCGCTTCTCCGAAATGTGCTATTTAGAGAGTGAAATTTCAGTTTCTTTTTTATATATAGATTTAAAAAAACATTAGTAACTACGAAATTCGTGGTTTATACAAAGGAGCATGTGTATCAAATTAGAGAAATTTACATATTTTTATTATATTTATTATTTTATTTTAAATATTTTCGAAAATGAAAGTACACTAAAATGATTCTCATATTTAGTGATATTTTCTGATAAAAATATTTTTTCAATTTCAATCATACATAAGGGTCATTCCACGACAGATTTACTATTGAAATTTTATTTTCATCTAGAATATTTTCTAGCGTTCTTTAGACCAAAAAAATATACACGTATTTTTTTTTCGAAAAACGAATTTTTTTCGTTGAGCTATGATTTTTTCGAATTTGAAATTCTGAAAAAACAAGCCACTTTCAATCACCGAAAATTGGAAAACTACTCGTCTTAATTTTCTGCGTTCAGAAATTTTGCATCGAATGGATAAGTTTTACAAATTTAAAAAATTTTACATTCATCGATATGCATCAGCCTCTGTGGCGCAATGGCAGCGCGTCTGGCTGTTAACCAGAAGGTTGGAGGTTCGAACCCTCCCGGGGGCGTTTTTTTTTATTACTTGCAATAATTTTATTTTCGAGTTTACCCTTAAATAATAACTGAATTTTGCTATCCAACAATTTTTCACGATATTCATTCTTTTTTTCGATTTAATCATATACATGCTCTTCTTATTTTTTCAAACTTCGATTAGAATATTAAAAAACGATTATTCAATAAAGCAGTCACAAATTGAATTTTTTATTACGAGAAAGAGTTATTCGATTCACTACTAGAAATCATTACGAATGTTGAAAAATTTTCAGAACATTTTAAAAATCATTCCAACGTACGCTAACGCAGGAATTATCAGAAAATTTTTTTTCGCAATTTAATTTGGATTTTCGTTACTGATTCGATAATATTTTTTTCCCATGCATCGTAAAAAAGGCCACTTTATTTCTATGGAATGCGGGAACAAAAGCCTCTTTTTGGGGTTCTCGGAAATCAGCGGGAAATATCAACAAAAACCCTGGGAAACATTCATAAATCACGGATCAAGCAACTTTCTTTCCTGTGATCCGGGATTTATGACTATTTCCCTAGGGTTTTATAAAAGAGGATTTCGTTCCTGCGTTTCATAAAAATGAGTGGCCACTTTAACACATGCATGGGAAAAAATATTGTATGCTACACGAGACAAAAAGGATGATTCCAACGAGCGCAAAGTTTGGGCACGAGCGAAACGAGTGCGCAATTGCACTCGTTGGAATCATCCTTTTTCTCTCTTGTAGCATAAGTATCTATTTTCATTTTAGAATGAACTACAAGAGCTTTGTATGTAAACTGTAATGATTAATTACTTATTTTTGAAAAATGATTTTTTATGCCTCATCAACAGCCTCTGTGGCGCAATGGCAGCGCGTCTGGCTGTTAACCAGAAGGTTGGAGGTTCGAACCCTCCCGGGGGCGTTTTTTTTTTCTTACAAAAAATTGAAGTGATGAAGTTTAATTTTTCCCTTGCCTCAAATTTTACGTAATTTCTATTAAAATTATATAGAAATGAAAAATTATGTCATATTATTGCAAATTCTTCCAACATATCAAAAATAATTAAAAAATACCCAGATTTTCCTAGAATTCAGAAATCAAATTGACACTCTATTTGATCTGAATTATCAAAGATCGGGAAAAATTTCCGTGAAACAAAAGTAAGTTAAGAAATCTTTTTTTATAATTCATGTTAATAAACATGAGACTTCAAAATATTTTCAAAAATTTTAAGTGCTGAGTTTAGAATCCATCACCTAAAATATCATTTGCCAATCATCCTTTGCGCACTTTCAATGACGCATTCAAGAGAATAACAAACAAAATTTGTGTTACAAGAATCAACAGGACATTTTTGCATTCAAACAAACGCATGGCAAACGTACACTCCCCGTTGGGAAACACCACACCAACGCGTCACGCTCTCGCTTGTCTCATTCTCCTGTACCTCATCTCGCCACACTTTCTTTTCTTCCTCCCCCGTTCCCTCATTTTTTTCCCTCATCTTCTTCCTCTTCTCGTGAGAGATGTATTACGTAAAACGTGCACGCTTCGATACCTGCACTTGCGTAACTTGCGTAATGCCAAATGAGTGCTGCACTTTCTAGGCAAATTTTTTGAATTTCAAAAATTCATAGCTCAATCAACTGCAATTTTGATAAGCATTGTTTAAAACACACCTCGAATCATTTTTATTGTAAAATTCCATATTAAAATAAAAAAATATTGAAGAGTTTTAATTTTTCCCGATTAAAAACAAATTTTCAATGACCGATTTTTTTTTGCAACCGCAACAATGTTGACCAATATTCGGTTGCGTCGATTTCACAAGGAAACTTGGTCAAAGTTATTTAATACCAAGGAAATTTACTCGCGGACAGCCAAAATTACGATGTGCAAATCGCAGTTGCTTGATTGGAGGAAGAATCGCAATTACGTTTGTATATTGAGGATGCGTTATGCAAGTTCCTCAAAGCATGACAGACATTTGTTTCCGTGACGTTCGTATATTTCGTCAATTACTTTGACTTCGGTGAAATGTTTTCCATGTTTTCTCAACACATTTTTCAGAAGTGTTACATGTTTTTTTAAACATGAGTGGGTAACTTTCTTTTTTTTTCGAGTGTTTTATGTTTCATTCTACTTTTCTTCTACTTTCCTCATGTTCGTCATTTATGAATGGTTTATTCTGCTTCTTAAGAAAAACACGAGTTTTTTTTCCACTGTTTTATGGGTGAAAAGTTAGTAATGTCTAGACACATGAATACGTAATGATTTAGTCATTAGAATGTATGAAGTCTACTGAAAAATTCATTAAAATTATTCAAATCGTCTAAATGTTAGATTCTTATAAACAAAATTATTACATGAAAATTCATATTCCTGAAAAAACTCGAAAAATGCTGCCAGTCAAGTTCATTTTTCCACAACCATCTTCTTTACTTTCACCAAAAAACCGTCTAAAAAAAGCCCATTTCATTATAAAATGCTAATACTATGTATTTCGAAATTTGCTTCGAAGTGGCGTGGATAGTTACATTCGTCGTATATTTGACATTTCTAAATCGTCAAATATATCGTATTTTCTCGTCAACTTGTCACATCTATCCACGTATGCTAATGCCATAATGTCAAGAGGATTGACGAGCGCCGCGAGTGCGTCTCGTTCAGCTCGTTTCATTTCCTGAACAATACAAATAGTATTCAAAAGGTATGTTTTTTCACCATTCAGAAAACTTAAATTTCTTTATCAAGCACTAAATCAAACTCGTGTATTATTATTGTTCATAATTATAGTTGAAAAAGAAAACCATTTTGTTCCCCTTTATTTCTCAAACGTTTAGAATTTCAGACACACACACATTTTTCCATGTACACTGGACTCTCGAATAGACGACGGGGACGAGAAAAAATCCCCTTGGGACATCGTGAGATAAAGGAGGAGTGAGGGGAAAAGGGGTAAAAAAGCTTGAACGATCCAGCGCGCGATCGAGAATCGCCCCAAGGAATCTTTTCGCGCGCGGGGGACGTTGTTTTATTGCGCAACCTTGACAGGCCATTTCGCTCTCTTGGGGCCTTGTCCGGAAGCGGCTCCTCGGATTCCACGTAATGCCCCAGGGCCATGGAATGCGCCGTCATCTCGATAGGGGAGATTGACGCGCGAGATCCGCGGGGTAAAAAGCCCCCGGGCACAACGCGTCTTCCCTTGAATTTCACTCCCATCGATCTGGATACCGTCAGTATCAGGGTTGCCTGATATACGGATTTTTTAGGAAAATACGGAATTTACGTTCGGGGACAGAACTTCTAAACCAAAACATCCAAAACTCAAGACCTCCAAAACTATTAATATCCAAAAGTTTTTTACAGTTTTTTTAAACGTTTATTTTATTTTATTTTTTAATTTTTCTAGTCATTCTAAAAATGAAAAAAAAAACTGTTCTAGTTACCTAATACATTGCACCAAACTCAAATTTTTTTATCAAATGTTTCTGCAGCAATTTTATTCTTAGAATATAAAAAAATTGAGTGTCCAAAGACTTTTGCACGGCAACGTATAAATTTTATGATCCCCAGTTCCATAAGTCCTGAATTCTGACCAACGAAATATCTCAACCCCAAGTCTTTGCGGCAACGATAGTTTTCAAACAATGCTATTCCGAAAATTTCAAGAGTTGAGCGCTTTTTTTTCTTTTTGTAGCAGCGTTCGCGACGCGAAAATCGTGCGTGGCTTTGTCAATGCAACGTGATGCTTATCGCGAGAGGCACGTTGGAGCCCGATCTCGCATCGGCGTAACTATTTTAATTGAAAGATTGGCGTTTATGATACCTTCGCCTTCGCGAATTCCGTGCGCATATTTTCTGCGTTAAGTTTCGTAGAATAAGAACGCGATGAAAAAGAAGCTTCGCCAACAGGAATAAAACCAAAATAATCGAATTGCATATTTTTATGAGGAAATTCTGTAATTTGAATTTCACTGAATTTTTGAAAGATCACTCTGAAAATCAAATTTTGTTTGAAGATGCAAAAAAATGAAGACACTACTTGAAATTCAAATAATAACTTAATTTTAGCGTATTTTCACAATTACTTTCAAGCAGGCAAGTTTTTAATTGGGAAGATTAATCATAATTTCAGGAAATTATTCTTGATTCAAGACATATTCTTTTGATTCAAGAATTGCTTGCTTCAAAATAAATTCAGAGATGGACTAAATTTAAGATAATATTTGAATTCCAAGTCGTGCCTTAATTTTGTAGCATCTTCAGTAAAATTGACTTTATAGAGTGATTATTTAAAGAGAGTAGAAAAATATTTCACGAATTTTTACAAGATCGAAACCAAAAAAATAAATTGTATATTTTTGTGAGAAAATTTTGTGATTTGAATTTCACTGAATCTTTGAAAGATCACTCTGGAAATCGAATCTTATTTGAAGATGCGAAAAAATTAAGGCATTACGTCTTGAAATTCAAATAATAATTTAAGGGGAGAGGTTCCTATAGATTGGGGTTTTTGCGCCTCAAATTTGTCCGTGGATTAAAAAAAAACTATCCATCTGAGATATTTGAACTTTTAACAAGCAAATGTATCTTCAGATAAAATTGACTTTCTAGAGTGATTATTTAAAGATGGTAGAAAAACATTTCTCGAATTTTGACAAGATCGAAACTAAAAGAATCAAATATTGTATTTTTTTGGGAGAAAAATTCTGTGATTTGAATTTCACTGAATCTATGAAAAACTATTCTATAAATTGAGTTTAATTTTAAGATGCAACAAAATTAAGGAACCACTTGAAATTCAAATAATACCTGAAATCAAAAAATTTATTATCAATTGATATTAAATAACTTTAATATTCAAATTTAAAAAATCTCGTAATTTTCGGCATATTTATGCTAAAAGATACAACAATAATGTTTCACAGTATTTTTGCAGATTTTACACTATTAATGCAGATTCGTCATTTTTATTTTACTTATTGCAATATATTATAGTGGAAATACTTATATTACCTACCCAAATTACTATATTTATTCAAGTTTTAAATACATAATATAAGAAAAGTCAAAATGTTCAGAATGCAACTTGCAGTACTAGTTATATTTTTATACTATTATTATGTTTGTATATTTCTTCAGGGCCGGCGACACAGTTTCATTTGGGGTGGGGAATGGATTTGCTTGGTCACCCCCCCCCCCCTTAAAATTTTCTAGGATATTTTTTTATTTCCTAATTTTTTGAAAATATAGGTACAATGAAAAAAAAATACTCAATTGAAGCAACTTTTTATTTATAAGACAGGGCAAATACACTTGTCCGTTTCTCATTTTTTACAATAAACTCGTCCATCATTTTTTCTAAATCAAGAGCATCCGTTTCCTCTGAATATACATGTAATATAGCGACGTTATTCAAACGATTTTGTGACATGGTTGATCGAAGGTGATTTTTTAAACGTCGAAGGGTCGAAAAACTTCTTTCGTTAGTACACGATGATCCCGGAATCGTCATTGATAAACGAACAAATTTTTCGTACTCTGGAACAAGTATTTTGCACCATTTCTCTTCTCACAAGAAATCAACAGCATCTTTGAGACATTCAATTTTCTCCCAACTCCGCTTTGCTAGATTAAGGAAAATTTCACAATCAGCAATCAATCTTTGCTCTTCAAAATCTCCACGATAAAATTCTGTTATTTGCTTAACGTCATCAAATTCTCCAATAGAAAATTGTTTCAAAGACTTGAAAAATTTAATTGATTCAGTGTCGAGACGACTTTTCAAAAAAAGCAAAACACTATCAAATATTTCAAAATACATTTTGCGGTAAAAATCTTTGGGTTTTTTGAATACATGGCTTGTCTCATTCGAATCAAGGCGCTTTGGAATTTTTCGATGCTGAGGAAGGGTTGGCTCGTCAACTTGCAAGTCTTGAATAGCATCAACACTTTTTTGCCAAGTCATTTTAAATTTGGAATCCCGTGCAGTTTGCAAAAAAAAGTCAACTGCTTCAATTTTTTTGCACGATTCGATTAGGCTCAATTCAGTATTTTGCAGATCTTTGTTGAAGATTTCTATTCTGTCAAAGATTTCAATCATTGTTGTTAGAAGAAATAAAAATTCGAACTTCACCATCTGTTCATGGAATCCAGAAGCCTTAGAAGAGATGGTATAATGGACGCCATCATCCGAAACTAGGATTTCAAAAAACTGCGTAAAAATATTGTAGTTGGCTCTGATAGTCTTGAGGGATTTAACCCTAGAATGGTACACTCACTTTTTTTACCTTAGAACGCTACACTGGGGTACAAACGTACCCCACGTGTTTGATTGCAATTTTCGCAGGTAAAAATGTATAAAAATGGGCCTAATAATATATCATTTTCTTCGTTTTTTAATTGCAAAGACAACTGTGTAAGTGGAAGTACGGAATTTTGTAAATAAATAGTAGATAAATTGACTTCAACAAAAAAAAAAATCAAAAAACGTGGTTTTGACTTTTTTTATAAAAATTACGATAACTTTGCGAATTTTTAACCGATTTAAAAAAAAATCACATGATTCTAACAGTTGAAAGAATTCTCTAGAAACGGTATATTCTAGAATTTCGATTTTTTTTTTAAAGTGCAATCATTTGGAAAAGTGAAAGTTAAAAAATCGGATTTTGGAAAATACCACGAAAAAAGATGGATAATTATTTAAAAAACTTATTTATGATCGCTAATACATTCGAGTACAATATTATTAGAAAATAAAATAAGCAAATTAAATTTTTTAAATGATAAAATAAAGATCACTATAAATGAGAAAAAAAAATTTTTCTGCTTCAAAATTGAATTAAATTAGTTGAATAAATGATTAAAAACGATTACGTAATAATGATAGTTATTTACGTGGTAAAACAAATGATATTTGAACTAATATTCTCACGAGTCACATTTACACCGACAGCACGAAACGCCAACGACAACGGTACACTGGGGTACAAATGTACCCCACGCCAACTTTGACTCCTTTTTCCAGGAAGGCCAAAAGAAAATTGGCTTTACCACCTTTCTTTCTTTTTCTATGAACTCTAATAGCTATTTTCGTACTCAGGAGCTAGAGCCAATTTTGGCGAGGCCGAAGGTTTTAGCCCTCGCCTCCGGCTTGGGCAAAAACCTTCGGCCTCGCCAAAATTGGCTCTAGCTCGCGAGTGCGAACAATATTTTTCATCATGAGAGCCGCAAAATCGTTTCAAAGTTGCGATTTTGAGGTTAGAATGATGAAAATTAAATTATCGTTATGGTTCCAGGTCAGAAAATTCCAAATTCTCGTTTTTACACGGCTCTAAAGATGGCTTGGGGTACATTTGTACCCCAGTGTACCATTCTAGGGTTAATGCGCAATACCCATCTACAACCAGAATCTGAAAATAATGTTGATAAAATTAGTTTTTTTATATTCATTTTACATGTATTTGTTGTTTTCTTTGTTGTTGTTGTGTTCGTATTTTTGTTGAATTATGTGATTTCAATCTTCTATTCTTTAAATTTCAAGATGTTTCTGGCATGGGGAATTCCCCACCCGCCTGAAATTCGGGTGGGGACCGCTCCATACACCTTGTAAGGAAACCGCCGGCCATGTATTTCTTTATGGTACTTTACTATATTAGTACACTGAATTGAATATCTGCGTGTAGTGAAATATCAATACACTTATTTTACCCATAACTATTTGCTTCCAGTTTGTACAATTTAATTTTTCGTACTTTAAGAAAAATTATTGTAACAATCAATATTAAGCGAAAATTCTTTAATATTGTAAAATCTACAATATACTTCAACTGGGTCAATGATTGAAAATTCTTTTGTAATATGTACTAGAAAATACACAAAAATATGGCTTCTTTTGAAATTTTGATCAGTATAAATAAAATATGATATTGCAGGAAATACAAAATAATATGGTATAAAATGCAATACATCTAGAAGTTTATATACTACTACAATGTTATTTAACAAGGTTAACAATTTAACGAAAAATTCAGTAAACAACCAGCAAAGTCTGCAATATTCTCGAATGATCATATTATTGCAAGAACTACCAGATTTTTTCTCAGCTCAGATAACAACAGTTTATAAAAAGTTTCCAACATTTTTTACAATATTTCAATTGACAATAGTTTGAAAACTATATAGAATTATTTTTTTTTAATCTTGGTTTTCAAGTTCCGGACGAAAACGGCAAAAGAGCAGTTTAAAATACGAGGCTAACGACCGTCGTGGCCTTGCTGGCGACCTCATCCAACAGGGCAAAATAAAATACGTATGCCCGTGTGGACTACATTTATGCGAGCGCTCGCTCGAGATCGTTACGGTGCGGAAGGGAGGAAAAATCGGGGAAAAAACTCGAATTATTTAAAAATTAACGACTGACCAGGAAAACAAGGATCGAAGAAACGCGCGCCGGCTTTTTCAAGGGAACAAATGAGATTCTGTATGTACTTTATATGGCCAACTCATTGAATTCGAGATTTGAATCACGAAGAAAGCGGACTCACCTTTTCTAGATAAGTCGTTTCGTTCTCTATGCATGGCCAGGGGTCTTTGATAAATCGGGAATTTCATTCATCGTTATTTATCTTCATTCTTGTGGATTTGCTGATTTTTCTTGAATGAGAGTAGTTTCAAAGATTTCGAGCTTTGTTGGGTAGTTTTTTATTTAAATGTAAGTGATAAACTTCTTTTTTTCACTGGGTAAATTATAGTGAGTAAAATTGAAATTAATGTTAGAAATCACCTTTCAATTGACATTTTTATATTGTTAACAAACTGACAGAGTCGTGATTTATATGAAGGCGTTCTTGTGTACTGTCTGAATGTACCTATTGTTGCATTTGTAATATTTTCCCTGATGAGGTTCATACAAAAGTGACCGAAACGTTGGAAAGTGAATAAATAATTGAGTGGGAAATCGAACAAATTGTATTTAATTTTAGATTTTTTATGATTTTCCGAAAGATGAGAGGAACATATTTTTTTATATGGGTCAGAATTTCTCATAAGGATCACAAAAAAAAATATTCCTATTTTCACCAAACGTACTTTTTTCACTAGTATTTGATGTCAAAGGAAAGTGTGCGAAAGAAAATTTGAAGGAAATTATTTTTCTCTAATTTATAAACATTAAAGTTTCTGGTAATTTTTTAAAAAATGTTTTTATTCTTAGTGACCACAATCAGTGTTTTCTTTGTTTCTTTGTCTTAGAAAAAGGCTGATGCAGGTATTTTTTTTTATTCTAGTAAGTTCAAAATTACATTATTTAGCAACAATGGTTGATTGACAATTCATGAAAAAATATGTTCTTCACGTGATTTTATCTTTTTTTTTAAATTTAATTTAACTTTTTTAAAATTTTTTTATCACTTTATTTATCTTCATTCTTGTGGATTAGCTGATTTTTCTTGAATGATAGCAGTTTCGAACATTTCGAGTTTTGTTTGGTAATTTTTTATGATTCTTTGAAAAATGAGAAGAAAATATTTTTTCATATGGGTCAGAATTTCTCAAACAAAACAAAAAATTATTCCGATTTTCATCAAACGTATTTTTTTCACTAGTATTTGATGTCAAAGAAAAGTGTGCAAAAGAAAATTTGCAGGAAATTTTTTTCTCTAATTTATAAACATTGAAGTTTCCTGTAATTTTTTTGAAAATATTTTTATTCTCAGTGACTACTTATCCGATTCTTTTAATTTAATCAGCGTTTTCTTTCTCTAAGAGTAAAACTTATGCAGGTATTTTTTTGAAATCAAATAACTTGAAATAACATTAATTAGCTACAATTGTTGCTTAAAAATTACTGAAAAAATGTGTTCTTCACGTGATTTTCAAAATCGGAAAATTGTTTTCAAATCTCCATTTAATTCTACGAAAAATTCAGTTGAGAAAAAAATGGGTCTCATGAAGTGACATGTATGTCACAACGATGGCTGTATAAATATACGCTATACTCATTTATACAGAATCTATGACCGTTGGATGTAATTTTTTTTAGTAATTTTTGTTAATTTTCTTAATTCAGCTTTTTTGTTAGCCCATATCAAATCTCACATGAAAAAAAGATTATAGATACACGCGTACTCCAATTTTACGACGGGTTCGAGGCATCGGTACTCCAATTTTATGATGCTGCGTGGGGCTCCCACCACCGTGTCTCTTTTATAGTGTGCGCTCTGTCCAGCTCTGTCCGTGATTGCCATGCGAACGCAGAATCAGAGTGCGCGTGCGTTCTCAGATTAAAAAGCGGGGATAAAGGGGCATCGTAAAATTGGAGTTCGGGGCATCGTAAAATTGGAGTACGAGTGTATTTAAATCAAAAAAATATCAATTCATTTTGTGCTTTTATGTGAATTAAGCTTATTTCGAAGGCATGTACCTAATTGATACATAGGAACTTTTTTGTTTCAAATTTTGAGATCTTGATTTCCAAAATTTCTAATAATTGCAATTCATTTATCCTTAAAAAATCGTAGATTCCAGAATTCATTCCTTAAAATCAGCAAATGAATAAAATAATCTCCTCGTAAAATTATAAATGAGTTTTCGAATATTTTGAACGTTTGAAATTTGAAGATCAATGTTAAATATTTCCCATTAAAAACTCTTCCTCCTCACCATTCAAACACTTAAAAAAAGTAATTCTCAATGAGAAACAACTCTGTTCATAAACGAACAAGAAAAACCACTCTAAGAACTCCATATTTTGTGTACCATGTTTCTGCAGAACAAAAGAAAGCGCTATTTTAATAACTGTTCTAGAAATTCCAACTAAAACCATAAACCGTTTATGTGATTTTCTATAATCGAGGTGAAAAAAAATCCCAATGCAACAAAAGATGCACCTACACCACGATGATACTCGGAGTCAAGCACGAGTAATTACCTTCATGCCCAGCCGACCTGCGGTTGCCAAATCGGGGACGCGTCTCAGCTGGAAATTGCTCGTCGGATGGACTTCGCGTATCGCGAAGTTATGATCTCGTTACGCGAATCGCAAGAAAAAAGTCGTTAATTATCGACCCGCGACGTCGCAGGAAGAAATTTCGTTCTGGCTGCTCGCGCTCGATTAATTGGAAAACTCCGCTAAGGGTCATTTATTTTGCCTTGCCATGGAAAAATCGAGTCTATTAACTATATCACTTTTGTGAGAACGTTTTTAAAACAAAACTCCAAGAATTCGATCTTAAATGGGGTAAATCTAGTGAAAAACTTGCAAAAAAAGAATAAAAAATAGAAAAATCAAATTCCAGGGGAGTCCTGAGTTTTTACAGGGCAAATCTGGATTTTTTTTTATGACAGCATAAGAAAATAAAAAGTTTTATGTATATATTCTCTGAAATTCTTGCAAACCTAGTAATGAAACCAATACGATTTCTCCTATCATTTTCTTGAAACGAAACAAGGTCGAGAACTTACTTCGAGTTTCCTCAGGCATCGTATACCGTCGTCAATCTGAAACAAAAACGAAATTCATGTCATAAATATCCTGAAAAACTAGAACAATCCAAAGTTTCCAAATATAATCATCCAAGAACTTTTCCCAGTTATAAAAACTAATAATAAAAAATAACAATATTTTATTGTAATAATAGTTACTAGATTTTTTTCTGTGTTACTGAAGTTTAGTAATTCCATTTTAAATATAAATCGTTTGTAAATTTTTGTTCGGTTTAGGAATGCTTTGTCACAACCCGAATGTCATCTTATTCTATGCTTTTCTCGTTGTTTCAGAGTCTTTCGCCTGGAAAAAGCGTTGCTGTCATTTCAAGTGACACGAAAGCTCGTCGAATGAAGCGATGAACAAGGATCGTGGAAGTAAACCGGTTGCTCCTCGCACGATCGGATTCCCTGACATTGATTCGACCGGCAAAGTTACCCGATATTGATGAAAGTTACCATCACGAAAAGAGAGAGCCGATGCATTCATAGAACTTATATTTCGTCCTTTTTATATCGATCCGAATTCCAACTTAATTTGAAGCAACCGAAATTTATTGAACACTGAAAAAGGATTTTGAACGGTTTCAAATTGTTTCACACTAGATTTTCACTTGAATTTTTTCCTGATTTAAACATAAATGTGCATTTCGGAAATTTCAAAAAAAGAGACTTTAAAAATCAATGTACTTAAAATACTGGAATTCATTGAAAAAAAAATCCGAACAAAACCGAGTAATTTTCTACAAAACATTAAAATCCCGTTTTAGAGTGAACTATTTTCCAGTCCAATCGCACAAAATTATCGGGAGCTGAAAAAACGATAAACATGAGAAATATACACGTTTCCGAAATTACTTTAGACCGTAAAGCAACGAAATTTTCCAGTTGAGATGAATGGCAACACTTTTTTTTACAAAATCGGCGGGGAAATCACGAAGGAAAAACGTTCCACGAGCATTCGTGCGCGGTATCGAATAACGCCAATCATCGAAAATGACGAAGGCTTTTTTGGTACTCGCTAAGAAGAACTTAGGAAAATCGGAGCTCGGCGCAATAATCCTTTCGTTTCGAAAAAAAGGGAAAAAAGCCACTCGTAACGCAAATGTTACAATTCGCGTTCAATGTTACATTTTACGCATTTCCTTTGCATACTGCTAAAACGTAAGTAATCTCAAAAAATGCCTGTAAAAAAAGTCAAATTTTTAAATTCTGACACAATTTTTTGTTATTACAGAAAAAACAATGATGTATTAGGAAATGTATGCGAGAGAACTAATTAGAAGATAAATTACAAAGTGAATTGCATTTTTAATGGAGCGTTTCGTCCGTGGGTTATTATACTTATCATGTGACGCAATTAAAATCTGAGTCGCATTGCATCTGGGATTCATGAAACCGCGGGTTATCCAATAATTAGCATACCAAATCCGCTGATAAACAGACAAATAATTCTGTCACCGCGACGCTTCGCTAGCTCTTCAATTAATTCATCGCGGCTTTTTCTGTCATTATTATATTACCGGAAAAGTATACTCACTCTTCTATTTTTTAAATGTTTGAGATATAATAAAAAAAAGTGTTCTTACTGTAGCAATTTCATTGGAATTGTTTTCTACGATGATTCAGATCATAAAACAATTTAGGAAATTTCATTAAAAACGACTTTTTTAGTTTTTACTTTTATTTTGCTATAGAATATAATTTTTTTACAATAAATGAATATATTAAATGTAAATTGAGTGCAGTATGATAGTAAGAAAAAGCGTATGAAATAAAATATTTGACCACATTTTTTAGGTCTCATGAAAACTTGATTATTCTAGATATTTCGTATTAAAATAAATTTTAAATACGAAATTAAATTAATTTAAATGAAATTAATTGAATAATAAATAATTTAATTGAATTATGAAAATTAATTCACATACAAATTAACAAAATAAAAATCAATTAATTTAGAATATTGAAAATTATTTAAAAAAATAATTATGGTAAAATTAAATGAAATATAATTGATAAAAAAATAAAATTAAATTAAAGTAAAATATTTTACCACAGTTTTTAGGTATCATGAAAATTTGATTATTCCAGATATTTCGTATTTTTCCAATATTTCATAGATTTCTAGTACTTTTCGTATATTTCATGTTTCAGTGTTATTATAATTTGAAGGGTTCTTTGGTATTTTTCTGGATTTCTATAAATATATCTAAATTTCATACTCTGAACTTATAAACGTTTTTGGTATTTTGCACATATTTGAGTGTATTATATGTACACATATTTATAGTACTTTTCATATCCATTGTATATTTCGCATTTTGAAGTGAAATAGGCAAATTTCGTAGAATTTTCTAACATTGTCATAGATTTCAAGGAAAATTACGGATGATAACATATTTCTTGAATTTGATATTCAAGACTTCAAAGTAGAAAAGATTAAAAATATCTTAGTGAATTTTTTAAAAACAAATGTCTTGATAGATTAATAGTATTTCATGATTTTCAGTTTTTTTTTCTATTCTGTATTGTCAGTATTTATAAAATTTTGTAGGTTTTCCTAGTATTATCATATGGATTTCTAGTATTTTCAAATATATTCTTGGAATTCGATATTTTCCATTTTCTCGCTCCCAACTTCAATGTTTCATAAATTTTGAGTACCCATTACATTTTTCAAAAAACAGCATCTTCAAAAACTTCTAGTACATCATGTTCCTGAATTTCTAAGCATTTAAAAAAAAATTAAAACAAAAAAACTTGATTCCCATCCATTTTTCCGAATGCAGTTTCCCGACAACATTTTTCCCGACAAACACTTTTCCCGACAGCACTTCTCCCGACAGACTATGTTCACGACAAAAATCCTATGATTAAAGTAAGTCATATTTTTCCCGACAGCACTTTTCCCGACAGACTCATGCTTTTACTATACATTTTATTATTTTGATTATTTGACCGTAAATATATTTTTTTTTACTTATTTAAAGAATAAGTTAAAAAAAAACTTTTTATCTTGAATTTTTTACATTGAAAAATATTACAAACATTGTTTTGTCTATGAGTTGAAAATTTTTCAAAAGACAATTCTTTGCGCTAAAAATTAGAAAACAAAATTAGAACTTATGGAAATTTTTTAGAAAAACTGAATCAGTACCGGTATATTCATACAAAAGAATAGAAAAGCAGTGTCGGGAAAAATGTTGTCGGGTGAATTGTTTGCCGGGAAAAGTGTGTCGGGAAAATCGTTGTCGGGAAAAGTGTTTGTCGAGACAAAGGTCGTCGGGAAAAATTATCTGTCGGGAAACTGCTTTCGGGAAAGTGACCGAGTACCAAAAAACTTCTTCCATGACCCCTCATAGAGAAATAACTTATTAATAATGTTTTACAAACAATATCCAACTTTTTTTCGTTTTAACTTATTTCCTAAACGTTTGAAACTTCAGGAACATTATTTACCCTGAAGAAATATACTCTCGATCAATCTGAGTGTTTTTCTGGAATTCCTGAAAACCTGCAATTGATAAAGTGGTGAAATCCGTATCGGCCACTTATTTTCACTCTGTATTCAAAAAAGGAGAACGCATATTATCCCACCTATAATTTTTCGTCACTTTATCACGAAACGTGACATTTCACCGCAGAAACAAATCGACACGTCGATTTCGGTCCCGACAAAAACTCGGCATGAAAAATCACCGTTTTCTCGTAAATTTGTCATCATTATCTTGCGCTACTCGGTCGATCCCATTACCTCTCGACGCTCTCGACCAAACAAAAAAAAAAAAAGGAAAAACAAGCGAATAAGAGAAAGAGCAAGAGAGATAGAAAAATGTGCACTCATAAAAGCTGTAAGAGCGAAAAAAAAGTGAATCGTTTCCTTCGTACTCGATACTTGTTTTCCATCCGGAAAAATTCAAAGTGCACGCATCACTGGAAATATCATGAAATCGTATTTTTCCCTAGGATTTCTCCATTTGATTAGGTGACCGCAAACTTGATTCAGTTTCCCGACACCACTTTTTCCAATGGACTTTTTCCGACAGTTTTTTCTCTGAAGTCGTAATCAGAAAAATATGAAATATATATTTAATGAACTGTATAAATGACCTTGTGCAAAAAATGAAATATTGTGGTTATTACTTTTTTGCTAGTGATTTCAAAATGTCAATCATTTTGAGAATGCTCCAAAATGCAAAAAAAAAAATATTCCTATGTTGTAATATGTACATAACAATAATTATAAAAATGAAACAAAAATCGTATTTGACTATGAGAGAACGTAATTTCAGATAAAATAAATTTCTTTGACCACTTTGCATATAATGATAATAATAATAAATGTTAAAGAATATATTCAATATATTAAAAAATATACCAAAATATTCTCGATGTTACCGATCTTGAGTTCAATCGATTCAAAACCTGAAATTATACATCCAAATTTATCTTTTCAATTTCCAGATCTCATTATGAAGTCTTGATCTTTGCCTTAAAAAAATATATTTCCCACGTAAATAATCACTTCTCGTCCTTTCTATAGATTGAACTCCAGAGTACACGTCCGTAATTCTCATTGGCACCGGTTTTTCTCCGACAAAAAATTCGCGATCCGCTCATGTTCGGCAACTTTTTTCTTTAAGGAGCAAAACGCTTCTGCGTTTGCACGAAGATGCGATATCGATTCAACGGCGTGTTAGCATGTTGAGTGGAAATGTTGAATGTTGAAAATTCGAGAGGGATTTATGAGGAACGAGCGAGCGCCACGCAACTTTCGCCCATGGATTCGACACGGTCGCGCTGCCGGTATAATGAGCGATACCCGATACGGCGTTATCAGAAAGTACTCCAAATGAATCACGTGAATTGAGTTCCCTTGAAGCGCACGCAATCACGAACTAATAATCCGGATTACTGAGGCTAAACTTATTAATAACCGACTCCGAGCGAGACTTTTTTTGGGCTTGATTCGCGCGATAAGGGGTACTTGTATGTGATGGCAGTTTTTTCAGGCGATTTTTCGGAATTATATCGCAAGAAAACTGCTCAATTTTTTGGAACGTGGTTTTTATTTTATTTATTACACTTTCAACTACAACATAAGTGTATGTTTTCGAAAAAATTTTCATGAGTGTGTCTATTTCATAAAACAATAAAAAAATGGAAGAAAAACAACCTTTCTATTTAATTTATAACAATGATGTCAATCCAGTTTTTTCATGCAAAATTTTTAAAATTTCTCTCCAAAAATATCGAATTTCTTTCTTTCATTGATTCAATCCATAATCATAACTATTCTGATGTTTTTAAATTTTTTGCCTTTCATATACTTTTATTTAGAAGTTGATTCGATAAAAAATCGCCATAAAAATTTATAAGATCTGGAATTCGGAAATATATATTTTTTATAATTTATTAATAGTGAGGTGTATTTTTGTATTTCAAAATGTAAGTCAAGATTTTTTTTTTAAACATCAATTTTTAGTGATAGTTTCATTTTTCAATGATACAAAAAAAAATTGGAATTTTGGACTTACCATACATTTTTTAATAAATTTTTCAATCCAGAAATTGTAAAAATTATAAATATTCACTATTGAAATTACTACTTTTGAAAATAACAGTATAAATTTATAAAATTGTTGTAAATTTAATTTCTGAAAATCTTCATCAAGAAATTATACAATCTGAAGAGAGGCATTTCCAAAAAATCTGGGTTGACAGTCACACGATTTTGAAAATCCTTCTACAGTGAAAAAGAAATTTTACTTCATTTTAAATCTATAGTAGTAAAATTATCGTTCGAATAAAATTTGGCTCTTTTAATTAGGATGAATTTTAAAATTTGTGAATCTCAAAAAGAGGCAAAAAACCAATTTTTTTTCAATTTATGAGTACGATGTTAGTCCAGTTTTTTGATGCAAAATATTCAAAATTTCTCTCCAAAAATATCGAAAGCACGAATTTTTCTGATCTCGAAATTACTTTTTTTCATTGATTGAATCCATAATCGTAACTACAGGGTGCGCCACCAAAATCCGGACAAAAAACCATTCAATATTCCCGCGATAATATGCTTCAGAAAGATATCGCTTTCAGTGTCTGAATACC
>JAPYZL010142218.1:0-18236 GCA_030522825.1 Platygaster orseoliae
TGCCCGTATCTCCCAATAATAGCACGACTTTTTCGGGGTTTCCAACTTGAAAAGCTGCGTTCTGTTCATTCCAGAAATCCATAATGTTTTTTGTCGTATCTGATGCCACTGCAGTCACCGCAAGGCATAGTAGTAGTATTTTTATTAGTTTTCCATAGCTGCACTGTCTCGAATACACACAACTCAAACTTGTGACTACGTTCTTGGATCATCGCTCTTTATATACATGCAACGAGCAGTGACTCAGTAAGCTGATAATAATCATGTTTTTCCCGGCAATAACGAAACTCATTACTTGCGCAATCACGCTACTCTGAAATCAATTTTCGTTTAGTTCTTTTGAAACGTGAGTATTCAAGAAGCAATTGAAGTGCTTAATGATAATGATAAACAAGTTGAAACGTTTTTGCTGCTGTCGGATTTTTTTTAAGTAGATAGCAATCTTTTTCGTGAATATCCGAATTTTCGGAAATGTGAATTTCTATTATATATTAACAACTATCGGTATGTACATGTAAATACTTACGGAATTTATGTGTTTTCTTATTTTTTCTTATTTTGAAATTTCAACCAAAATTGGTTGAACCAATATCTGCCTATAATGTAATAACTGATTTTCGTCTAATACTCAGGAAATACACCACTTTTTCTACGCTTCGAGCTCGCCTGAATGAGTTTACTTGAACGTGCAAAAAAGTACTCGTTCAATTGTAATGGAAACTTTTTGCAAACATCAACAACTGTATACATTTGCTCGAAATTTGCATATATTTGTGTTTCTGCATTTCAGTGTACTCATCAACAAATGTTGCAATGAAAGTCATTGATATGTAAATTCATTAACTACTGGATTCTGGAGTAGAAAGTTAAACTACAGTCATAAAATTTCCAATACTCAATCACATGAGTTCTGTTTTTGACGTATCACTGGAATTTTTTTTTCAATTTGGGGAATCGTAATCATTGAAACTCATTTCAAAATAAGTTAGAACTGAATATTACAAATAGACAAGTAATAGCTGTTACTTATATTTCCTATTTTGGTATTTCCCAGGGTATTTTCTAGTCTTTATATTTACTGATTACTAAAAATATCTACTAGTAGATGATGCAAGAATACGTCCAAGTGTCATCATTACTGTGCAAATCATTTATTTTAAAATTTCATGTTTTATAGTATAAACAACTGGTTATTTTTACTAACAACTTTTTTTGTATATGCTTTCTTTTTTATATGAATACGGTGCGGACGCTAATTATTTTTCAAAAAATATAGTTTTTCAACGTACTGTTAAAGTAAAACAATTTACAAATATATGCCTTGTTCTGAACTTTCCTTATTTTTAATATTTCTCTTGAATTCACCATAAATTTGCAGAATATCTAAATACTTACGAATTCGATAAAAATGATTGTATTTTCAACTCACTAAAAATTTTGTAATGCAATTTGATCATAACTTATATGGTACAAACATTGTAACACGTACATTTGTTAATGTGGTAAGAAGATAAAAATTCTTTCAACTTTGTCTCGTAGGGAATTTTAAAAACAAAAATATATAAATATATTATTGAGAACTATAGTTGAAAATGATAAGTTTTTGATAGATATTTATTCAATAATACCGCATATTTCGTCAGCTAGTTTTCAAATAATTAATTGAAAAATTTTTAATTATTCCTGTTACAGAAACATTATGTTCTTACGAAAACTGACTTACAAAAAAATTGATTTCATATTCAACACTTTTTTACAACTAATCAGTTTTCTTTGTAAAAGAAATCATTTTGTAAAAATCGCTATTTGTACTATTATTTATTATTCAGTTAAAATCAATTAGTTCATCGCACATATGATTCTGTTTCTCGTTTAGTACATCTAAAGTTACGCAATTTTTTCTCTCTGTTTATTACGGATTCTGTCATTTAAAAAAAAATAGCCAGCGTTATATTTTCAATCAAGATATATATTTTTCAATCAAGAGATAATTATAAGGGGTATAGTTCGTTTAATCAATTATATTTACAAATGTTTTTCAATAAACATTAAAGTTTTTCAAGTTTAAGTATGGCTGCAAATGTTATATAAATATTATTGTAAAGTTGTAGATAACTATCGTTCTATCCTAATTTTTTCTCTGAATTATGCTAATGGTTTTTCGAAAGTTCTAGTTATTTTTGCAGTCATTTGTCGATATTATCTTTTACCTAACTACCCTTTGTAAATTTTCATAACTTTTTTTCCATTTTTATACTGGTCAAAGTAAATATTATGTCCATTCTGATCGAAAACAATTGTGTAGTATTTTAAAAATAATGATTGATGGTTAGGTATCATTTCATTTGTATTCCTATCCTGTTTTACTTTCTCACGATGAATCGTGAGCTTGAAGTTGTTCAGGTATGCCTAAGATAAATGAATATTACACATTGTTTTTTATTACAGGTATAATTTTGCGTTTTTCCGAATACATCGTTTTTTCGGAACCATTGGTAAAATTTCATCTTGGGCGAAAATAGCTACACTTGACTTCCCCATCTTTGACGTTCACTTCTTTATTTTGTTCGCATCTTGACGATGCATCCGTTTACTACTTTACGACTGGGAAGAGTTTCTATTGGTTGCGCGACAACCACGTGACATGAGTAGCCAATCAGAGTGCTCCGTCTTTGTTCGTAAAGTAAGGAACTTAAACTTGGGGAAGTCGAGTGTATTTACATAGCTCAAACAATTTTTATTGAATTTGTAGAATTTCTGAGAAAATTCATCCACATGGATTTTTCATATCCTAACAAAACCGTGCTCCTTCTTTAATCAATAAATTTCAAATAATTAATCATGAATTCACCTAATGAAAATCTTTTATTTCGTCGTTTAAATCGTTGGGAATCAAAGACTGCTACTGACCATTGTTATTCAATACAAGAATTCACCAAACATCATCCCAGAAAAACGGTAAAACTCTATTTGAAAGCGATTTAATTTCGATTAGAGGGACGGAGCACTCTTTATTCTAGTGCAGAGATGGCAATCGACGAGGCGTCGTGTACGCGTGAACGCGGCTACTCATCTAATTGCGCTGAGACGGATAATTTACCAACGATTTGCATGCGTTTCCTACGCTTTGGCTAGACAATTAGCGATCGGAGATTAAGTCGAGCGACCTGACGTTTATGCTTGGTGGCAGGGGCTCTGATCGTGACAACCGATAGAGGGTTCGGGACGCGCTTCTTGCGAACGCTACTTCCGGAACCTCGTCGCGATCGGCCCGAAAGCCCAATCCAACGGTGCTCATTGTATGCTAATGCGCGATTAATCAGTGTTCGCAGTCGGACTGTTTCAGTGCGTATAATCATCAAGAACTTGGACGGGGCCGGGACTGAGCGTTCGCGAAACTAATTAAAAGTGATCTGGGGGGAGGAAGTGACTTGAGAGAAAACCCAGGAATCAACGTCTTCCATGGTAATTCGCGAGCCGCTTGATTATTGCAGGTCAAAATGTTTGATATCGCTTTGTGCATAGAATTTTGATTTCTCTGTGAGTTTTATGTGCACTGTTAAAAATTTTTGTCTTAAATTTAGGAAAAACTGTATAACGCGGATTACACATACCCTGTATTAATAATGAATTAAAAGTATAAATAATGTAAATATGCTTATATTTCATTATATGAGTGTCTCAATTTAATACATCATGTGTTTTTTAAATTCTACATGAAATAAATAAATATATATATATATATATAGATATAAAATCAGTGGCACCAATTTTGAATTACACATAGATGTATTACCATCTTACAAAAATATTTGAATTGTATTATTTTTACATCCATTTCATGCATGTAACTGACAATGAGACTGAATTTTTTTAGATACTGTTTGCATGAAATCCAAGACAAATTTTAAATGATATGTGTGAAAAATATATAAAAATCAAGTAGGTGCTTCGAGGTAATACACATTTAATAGATGTGTGTTTTATTCTTGTTTCAATTATTAAGTTTATAAACTTTCATTCACATATTAATACAATAATATTGAAAGGGCATTAAACTCAAATAGGTGTCTCTAAATTGTACATTTTTCAAACATGTTTACCTAACGTACGTTTCAAATAGCTGGCTTATGAATTATCAAGTATATTTGAATACATTTTGAATAGAAAATGTATGAAATTACGAGGATTTTGAAGAGTGTGGTATTACGTGGTTTTTGTCTAATCAGCATTCCAAATTAAAACTTTTTTTTGTGAAGGAAGCACAAAAATTCTGGACCAAAAAGGAATACAGTTATCTTTGTTGAATTTAGACATGATAAGTACTTCGTCGCTTTTTAAATTTTTTAAAAACGATGAAGTGATTGAACTCTTTTCTTTGGTAATAACGACTTTTGGTGATGAAAAATTCAGGGCTGATTCACGATTCTACTATTGGATAATGATTCGAATTTTTATTATTTGGTTTTTTAGAATCAAATGCTCTGAGGATCAAAGTTTTTTAAATTTTTCATAATATCATGAATTTTTGAGAAAATATGTGCATATACTTTAACCCTTACTTGGCACACTGGGATCATTTGCACCCCAATAAAAATGGCTATGTTTCTGACCAGCACAATAACATACTTTTTGAAATTTTTTTTATAATACTCAATACAAATTTTTGAACGTATAACCTTAAAATCTTTAAAGAGTAGGCTCTGAACGAGTGTCAAAAAATTTGGCGACTCAAAATATTAATTATTTTATTTGTGATTGAAATTTTTGTCGTTGGGGTGCAGATGGTCCCAGTGTGCCAAGCATGTGTTTCCACAGAAGTGTGCCAAGTAAGGGTTAAGTATGACATGGAATTGAAAAACTTTCATATTTTATATTTGATACTGCTTTGTGCACTACAGAATTTTGATTTATGTGTGCTTCATGTGGGGTTATGTAATTTTCGTCTAAGCAGCATTCCAAATTGAAAGTGTTTTTTATGAAGGATGCACAAAAATTCTGCATAAAAAGGAATACAGTTATCTTTTTTGAATTTAGACAGGACAAGTACCTTGTCACTTTTTGAATTTTAAAAAAATGATGAAGTGATTTAACTCTTTTATTTGGTAATGACGATTTTTGGAAATGAAAAATTTAGAACTGATTCACGATCTAATATTGGATAATGATTTGATTTTCTCACAAGAAATGAAAACTGAGCAGTTTACAAAAAAAGAGTTTAATTGACAGAGTTACTTGATTTCTATTCGGTTTTTTGGAATTTAAGGCACTGACGATACGATTTCTGAAAAATTTTAATACTATTATGAATTCTTGAGAATATATCTACGCAGATTTCGAGTATGTCATGGAATAATAGAAGATTCATATTCTATGTTACTTGAAACATATTGTAGTTTTTCTAAAATTCTTGTTATTTGAGGTATTTTTGTGTATCGTTCTATAGATATCTAATACTTGATACCATAGTATTTAAAATTTTTAAATAATTTTGAGTATTCAAATCGAATTTTCAGAAAACAGAATCTTTTATACAGATTTTAAAAAAGAATTTTTTCGGAATTTTTCAGTATTTATACAATTAGCAATTTAGCAGGATGTTACAAAAAATTTCCCACATTTCTATATCGATTCGCAGAATGATATTATGCTCTATGATTCAAAGTTCTATATTTTTTTTGAGAACAGTGTAGGTAAATCGCGTTTGAGGATCAATTTTATTTTTTTTTCTCACGTTTCTTAAGTATTTTTGAAATTTAAAACAATTTATTTGTATTCTAATAATTTCGGAAACAACTATTTCAATATTAATACAATTTGAAGAATTTTATAGAACTTTCACAGATTCCCCTATATATTTCTAGAATCATATTATGCTCGAGAATTTAAAGTTCCATTCCTTTTTCGAAAACAGTGTGTGTAAATCGTGTTTGAGAATCAATTTTTTTTACTCTCACATTCCTTGAGTATTTTTAAATTTCGAACAATTTATATATGTATTTCCATAACTTTTTATACTTTTTCAGTATTTAGAGAATTTAGAGAATTTTATAGAACCTTCACAGATTTCACTGTATATTTCCACAATCATATTATTATGCTCTAGAATTAAAAGTTCTATACATTTTTTGAGAACAGTTTATATATAAATTGTGTTTGAGAATCAATCATTTTTTTTGTTTTCCTCGAGTTACTTGTTTTGAAATTAACAAAAATAATTTTGTATTTTCATAATTGTTTATACTTTTTCAGTACTTATAAAATCAAGAGAATATTATAAATTTTCACAAATTTCCCTAAATACTTCTAGAATAATATTATGCTCAATAATTTGAAGTTGTATACATTTTTTGGAAGCAGTATATGAAAATTGTGTTTGAGAATCAATTACATTTTTTGCTTTTCTCGCATTACTTGAGCATTCTTGAAATTTAGAACGATTGATATAAAATCTCAGAAGTTTTTTTTATTTTTTCAGTATTCATACAATTTAGAGAATTTTAGAGAAATTAAACAAATATTTCATTATTTTTATGTTATTATATCATGCTTTAGAATTTGGAGTTCTCTACATTTTTTCAGAACATTACATATACATCGCGTTTAAGAATCCATTTCATTTTTTTTTTTTTTGGGGGGGGGGTACCTTGTGTATTTTCAAAATTGGGAATAATTTATGTATCTTTTCATGAATTTGAGTTTTTGTTGTAAGTTGCTTTTATTTTTCTATAGTATTCAATGCTCTGAAATTAAAATTAAAATATACATTTCTAAAAAAAAACATTCACCCTGATTTTGACTATCGGAAAAGTTTTAGTTTTTTCATACTTTTTTAGTAATAACATTTTTGAATGGCAGTTTCATGTATATTCCAATATTCCAAAAACATCTTGAATCGTCAATACCCAAAACAAGAATATTTCGAAATCCAAAATGAACAACACCAAAACTCAAAACTATTGTTGTACAAAAGTCGACTTGATCCAGCTTTCGAAATGTACTGTACTTTTCTTAAACTTTCCTGTAACCCAACATTACTTCCATCTACAATTTTTACTTGTTTTCAAATTCCTTTTCACTTTTCACTAAATTCAAAGCTTATTCAATTTCACTTCATCAGACCCGAAACCAAGAAATCACAAATCGCAAAAATGTCCAAACAACATTATCCTCATGGAAGGGGTTGTACGCCAGGAAATAAGAAACAGAACAATCAGCAGTTACCCAATTCCTCGTTCCTTTGATCGCCACCAACTTCGCAAGTTTAATTAAATGTTCGCAAGGCGTTTTATGGAAAAGTGGGTTTCCGCCGATCCGAAGTCACTATCGGGACGATCATTGGGCAACCTTCTTCGCACACGGTGTCCCATTGAAAGCCGTAGGCGGTCTTTTCCCACGTGCTGAAATATAACTTGCAATAAACCAAAGTGATAGTAGGTTAAGTCCTGGCCGATGGTATCTGGCCCGTAATTGCTTCGCAGGTTCTAGACGAGGATTTCACTACGATTCTTTAATGTCATTCGAGGAAGAGCAACGTGAGACAATCCATTGTTGTCGGAACGGGCCAATTTTTTATGAATTCAATCCGAAAACGCGAACGTTGCGAATGTAAATCACGCACGGGAAATAGAGAGGATTATTCATGAAATCAAAAAAACAAGTTCACTATGAATTTACTAATACTTTTGTCTTTCAGTATAGAAGTAACGTTATGTCGCTTTATCGAATGTAAGAGAACTGAACAGATCGAAGTCGTTTCGAATAAACGATGTTCAGATGGACACGTATAATCATCGGATTAGCTTGGAAATAGATCAGAGAAAGAGACATGGTTAGCTAAAAGCCCTTGGCCATTAACCGAGGGTCTGTCTTACGCTTCGGCTTGTGTTGTGCGTGTTCTTGCACTATGGGGTGAGAAATGCGATTATAAGTCACAAGGTGTCGACCGTATTGTCGTCCACGTTTCCAGACATCAAGAATCCATAAATTGATTGGATATATGACGGCAAAAGAGCGAAATGAAGAGAACAAAGGGGCCTTTTTCCCCAGGAAAAACGTGTTTCTCTGGTGGATGAATCAAATTATTGATATCCATTGAAGGTTTTACTTTGTGACTTTTCCAAAATGAAGTTTCATTTTCAAATTTCATTCAATAACTTGCTCCAAACGAAAATTCCCAATAAAACACACTCACAGTGAAAATCCTTCAATACGAAAATCCCTGCAATACACCGACAATCGAGGTTTAGGCAACGAAACCGAGTGAGGCACGGATTAGTAAAATACCCTGGAATCGCGTTATGGAATCTATATACAGAGCGTTCCACGTGCTGGAGACAAATGCAGCTAATCTTGCATGTCGAGGTTGCGCATCCTTCGTCCGTGATTCGCGAGACTCGGCAGGCGCGAAAATAGGACGGAAAGCTCCGCCGATGACGCGGGGGGGGGGGGGGGGGGGGAACGAATTAAGTGGGAAGCACGGAACCCCCGAGAGGCGGGGGGGACTTTTGCGGTTAAGAGCTGGGCCCCGAATCCCAGAGACGCGAAGGAGACTTTTACGCTTAAGAGCTAGGCACTGCATCAGCGGATCTCTCATCGGGAGATTAGTATTTCCGCTTTTTTCTTAACAATTCCCCGTTCCGTACGGATTATCCATTAACCCTCCCCCCCCCCTCCCCCCGGCTCGGGTGGAGATTCCGCCCGATCTCTTTCTGCGAAAGCATGAATCGAGTATTGTTGCGCATTGCTTTGAGTGTGTGGGAAACGCCTGGTTGTGTAACGTTACAAGAGATGTAGACTTTCTTGATGAGAGATGGAATTAGAATCTGTTTTGTGTATAAATCGAAATTTGGAAAAATGAGGAAAGGGTTAAAGGGTATTTTTGGTTCCTGGAGCTTATTATGAGCTTTATGAGAAAAGCTCAAAATAAGCTATGTCTAAGGAATTATAATAAATTACATTGGAATGACTGGTAAACTGGTATCTACTTGTTCAACGTCTATGAAGATTATTATTGAAAATTATGTTCATGTTTCTTGTAAATAATTATTTAATTTTTTTATTTTGGTACTTTATGTTATGGTCTGTCATAACAATGTGTCTCGAAAGCTGGCAATATTTTGATTTTTTTGTTTGTTTTGTTTTTCTATTTTCAGTTTTAAGATAGCACAAATAAAAGACAAATTACTTTTCTCAAAATATATTTTAATTTAGAAATTGTATTCTTTTCATTTAAGTTTATTTGAAACTGTCGCTCTCAAATTGGCGGTTGATAATATTTGCAAATGATCACAATCGCTCTCAATCATCATCATTTATAATTTTTAAAACTAGAGTAAATTTATTCAGATTTGAACTGTAGTATATTGTTTACTGTAAAAAAAAACTTATTTTGAGCATTGATTTCCACAATCTTTTTATACTGTGATGCGAACTTCAGAAATTCACTATGACTTAAGTTCATAACGAAGTTCAGTTTATTCGATTCTTTTAATCGAAAAATTCGTGCAATAGCTTATTAAAAAAAAAAAAAATCATCAATTTTGTTTGATCTCGACTGAAATTTTCAATTTAAAAATTGGCAATGACTTACTACAATAGAAAATTTAGAAAGCATTATTCAAGGTTTCTTTATTAATTTCTACAATTTTTATAAACTTTCTGTTTCATTCTGAATTTATATTTAATAATAAACTTTTGTCGATATTTTTACATTTAAAATTATGCTTCGAAATGCTAAATTGTTTCGAAGGTTACAAATGTTAGAAGTTCAAATTTTTCAGGTTTGAGAGATTTTTTTAATTTTGAAATAATTCAAAAATGAAAAAAAATTAATAATCATCATAAATTTGTCCTGTTGATTCTTAAAACTTGCTTTGAATAGTCAAGATCATTATTTGAAAAAAATTGATTTCTTCGATTCCAAAAAGTATTTCCATTGTTTTCCTGAATAAAAATTCTTTCTGGTCTTGAAAAACAATAAATTATGATTCAGAAACACAATCCTCCAAGATTTTAATATTTTATGTAAGGTTTAAATATATTATCTTGAACAATCTATTCTCATATATGTAATGTACGTCGCAAAGGACTTTTCGACTCAAAAAAACAAAGAGAAAATTTTCGTAAATTTTGGTCCGTGATTTCTATCCCCACTACTCATTAAAAAAAGACGTTTATTAGTTAAGTTTCGAATTCGAATATTTTTTTTTGATTTCAAGTTTTTAAAAAATCGACAAAGGAAAAATTGTCAGAAATTTTCGCAAAGAATCTGCCCCTTTCCTTTTGTATATGAGAATTCATGACACCCTATCATGACATTCATCCTTTATCAAACGCACCTAAATTTATGTAAATTGGATTACAGATATTAAAGTTACAGCCATTTCAATAATAGAAAAAGTGTGCTAATGTTCTAACAACAAATAATGTAACATAGAGCGAGTATAAAATGTTGTGTTTAACTTGAAAAAAAAACTTGCTGAGACATAAGAATTGGGGAAAAAAGTGTATGGTAATGATTGTATGAGTCGTACTCAAGTTTATACGTGGTATTCATGATTACTGAGGATTTAAAAAACGACCTAAGACAGGTCATCTAGAAACTAAAAAACCATGCTGAATTTCTGGAAAAAAAGTCTGTGAAATCTTTGGCATCAAAGCCAATTCTACTACGAGAATGTTGGCTGAGGAATCAGATACAAGTAAAAACACTATTTGGAGAATTTTTACTGAAGATTTGGGCAAAAGATAGGTCTGTCCACCTTTTGTTCTACGTGAATTCAATGTAGACCAAAAAAGTGAACGAATATTTCATGGAAAAGCTGGTTTTTTCTCATCGACTACCCTCCGTTTCGCCTGATCTATCACCGTGTGACTATTTTCTATTTCAAAAACTGAAAACTAAGATGAAAGGAGCATTTTGTGATGATATCCTAGCCATTCAAGCTGCCGTCACCGAGGTGCTAAAAAACATCCCTATTATCACATAAAAAAATTTATGCATGTGCTGGTTGATCGATCCGAACGTTATGTTTTGAGTCAAATGAAACTTATTTTGAATAAATAATAAATAATGTGTATTTCATTATATATCCATGAAGTTCGGTTATTTTTATGACCCTCTATCTCCTAATACACAAGATCTCGGAAAACAGCATAAGTATCGACAATCCGAGCGTGAGAGGCCAGCGCCTATTCAAAATGCATAGTCCGCCCGGTAATTCGATTAACCTAAGCGAAAATGTGCTCGTTTGTAGCAACGCACGGGCGCGCATATATAACAAATGAAATCTCCTGCATAGTAATTTCATCCGGAATACGAAAGTAGAGGATATAGCGCGGGAACGGTGGGTTAGACGCCCGGCATCGGCGAAGGGGTTGGACGCCCAGGGGCAGGGGAGGAGAAGGGAGGGCGAGGGGACGCTAGGGTGCCAGAGAGGGCGGATTAAAAATGTAATCCAATAATAACGCGTCTCCTATGTCCGTATAGAAGTACGTACTCGCCTCCGCGGAAAAGGTACTCGCACACACACTTCAACGAGCCTCGGTCCCGGTGACGTACGTGCAGGACGGCCAGCGTGAAAGATCGAATGCAAAAGTAAACCCTGAAAGGTCCGGCCTGGGCTCGCGTATGCGCGAAATTGTGACGTCGCCGATACAACGCGAGGTTATGCAAATCGCCCTTGTCGTCGTTAATATTTCATGTGGAGTTTTCTTTTTGCCCGTGCAAATAATGATTCTCCCCAAGTCCCGGAAATTCCGCTGGGATGTATTCGCTTTTATCGGGATTTGGGTTGTAACGTCTCCAGATCATACTCTTCATCAAAACGGAAAATAAATCATAACGTCCTTTCTTATAATGATGGTAGAGGTGATAAAAAAATCAACAATACATCTCTATGATAGAAAAAGAAATATTCATACATACATATATATATATATATATATATATATATATATATATATATTCAACAATATAATATCCCAAATATCTTATAAAAAATCATCTTATCCATCATAAAAAAAAATCATATCACAAACAAAATATGACGTGAGAAAAAAATTCATGAATTCGAAAATAAATCACAACCCCTGGCATTCCATCGAATCATGAAAAAATTATCTGAATCCAAGTTCTAAAAAGGGTTTTCCTTGATGAGGCCCGCTGATTTCCAAAAGAACTCCTGCTCACACAAATACCTCTAAGATCTATTTAACCTCAAATCGAACTCTAGCGTCTCCAAAAATCAGATAATTCCAAGAGAACAATCGGGATATGCAACTCCCCGTATAATCAGTCACAGAAATTCAGATATATGCATCTCAAAGTCCTCAAGAATAAATCGATGGGAAAATTCATCCATCCCGAACTGAAACTAAAAATCACGACACCGATACAAATGAAAAAAAAAGCACTTCCCCATTACCAATCACCGAACAAAATCCATCACTCGACCCCAAACTCACCACACTTCCGAATCGTGTGCTACTAAACAACGAATTCACAAAATAAACAACAATAAACGACCGAATTGTAAAGGACTGATCCAATCCTGTTGAATTCGTCAATTTCCAATATGGCTGAATATCGACCACGCATCGACTTCCAAAATGGCAATTTTCTCCATCTCGGGGAAGAAGCCTACTGCGCATGTGCGCATTGCACATTACGATCGACGGTCACGCGACAAAATCGATCAATGCGTTCGAGTTAACAGGGTCCAATTAGCGATCGTAGACTGTTTGGCGTCAGGGATTCTCGGAGCACTGACGTTTTTCAAGATTTCATATTTTTCTTTACTTTTTGCTGTCATTATTTTAATTTAATTTTCCTTTTTTGTGAATCGATAACTGGAACCAAAAAAAGAAAGTTATTCTGACTTGTTCTTTTCCGAGTTTATTTAGAGGAATTTAAGGAAATAACTGTAAAATGAATTTCTCAAGTCCAAACTTTTGTAGGACATTGTATAACATAAAGTCCGTCACACAAAATTTCACACCTTCGAAACTCCTCTTGATAACTTACCAACCATCATCTTCAGCCATCAGATTATCCCGGGGCACGTATGATCGCTCCCACTCCTCCCCAAAAACACGATCCTTTCGGTTTGCCACCCCTTCCCTCCCCACGGCTCGCGACCCCCGAGCGCTTATTACTGGCGTGGCTTTGATTTGTAAAGGACGGACGGAGACGAAAAAACGGTACTCGGGGAGGCGCGAGAGAGAGAGGACGAAGGCCAACTGAAGAGCGAAGTGAGGGAGGTGCGGGTAAAGCTTGATGAAAGCTGAATCTTTCAAAGAGAGCCGTGCTTTCATTATACATACGGTGATACGTCCGCGCGAAACTTTCCCGGTAACGCCTAGAAGACCAAGGGAAAAGAGCGAAGCGAGGCGCTTTGTGATCAGTCACGAGTGTAGGAAAGCTGGGGCAAATCAAAGTGGACTGATGTATTAGTGAGCTGTGTCGATTTCACGGCTTCAAACCGTGTTTTTTACCATTTCTTGTACGTGTTGTGCAAGATTGACCTGATTTTTTTACAGAGAGAAAAAAGGGTTTTGTTAGAGCAACCCTTGATATAGAAAATATGGAATACAAAATTTTTTGGGTACCACAACCAAACTTTGGTTATGACAACCAAAAAAAATAATTGAACATGGTTAAGTTTTGGTTGTTCTACCCAAAATTACGGTTGTAACAAATTACTAGCTTTTGCAACCAAACAAATTAAAACTCTTTCTTTTTCTTCATATTTTTTATTTTCTAACTATATATAAGACCAAAAAATCAGAAATAATGGAAATTAAGAATAATATGATTAAGGCGTTGTTCAATACAAAATTTAAAAGTTTTTAACAGTTTAGGGAGGATTCAGCAGTGAATCGTGTTCTTAGTGGAAACATTTTTTTGAACCTGTTTATTTCTGTCAGACTGAAAAGTAGGTGCTTAACGTTTAGTGGTAAACGAGCAATTGCAAATATGTTCATTAACGCGAAGAATCTTACCGAAGCGCTTGTTAATGTTTGCAATTAAGGATGGCACGGCCTTTCAAACCCAAAGGTATATCAGTGTATGGGTAAAAGGGGGATACACACGTAACTCGCTCTTTGAGGTACGAAAATGACGCGAATATCAAGATTTCTAGTGAATTTCGAGGACTTGGGTATTTTATTTTCAACATGGATACAGACATTTATTTTTGTATGATAATTATCAGCAATTTGATTCTCTGTGAAAAAACTGTGTTTTATGCATGTTTAATGTATGTACGTGCATTAAAAAACGTTTGATTAATGCAAAATAGAAAAAATGTAGAAAAGTGTACAATATATTTTTTGATTTTCTGAATGTTTTATATTAGTTAGAAAATGTTGAGACAATTTCAAAATTTTTTTAATTTTACTTAAAAAGCCTTTTTTGAAAAATAATTGCAATATAAATAAGGCCTTAACTTACAAGATATTTTGGTGTTTTTTAAGAAATGGCTGAAATATTTTTTTTCCCTCACAAATATGATATTCTCTAGCATTTTGAAAAAATTACACTGACTTTTCAAAAATTTTGTAGTTACTGCAACGAATTTTTCTCATAAAATATTTATTTCATCAGGAAATTTCTTGAAATTATCGATTTATTTGTTGAAATTGAACTTCATAGTTTAAAAATAATAAAGCTTACAATTAGAAACAATCAAATCTCACATTTCTGCATTCCTAAAGTTTAATTTTTGAAAACACTTTAAAAAAAAATTCAGTATAATCTTAGCTTCAATTACCTGAAGCAATAAACGTACTCAGAAATTCCATATAATTTCATCGAACACAGATTACAAATCTAACAAATTTTTTGCGATAAAAAATGTAGCTTTAATGCAGCGGAAAAGTATTAATCATTGAATCCCAACGTAGTTTTAATAGGGCTCTTTCCTCCAATTTATAAACGTGGCATTTTTTCCAAGGGTCAGCTGTGCGCCCTCGTTAATCGTTCACAGAATACTGACTCGAGCACGATGCGTATCTCGTCAATTAATGCGAGCTTTGCAAAAAATCTTGGGTACTCACGCACTTGATTATGCCGGTTCCAAGACAGTTTTATGCTCAAGGTGTGATCCAATTGTGTTAAAACCATGTTCCTGGCTCTTGAAAAATAAAAATGAGATTTTTTATTGTAGTTAATTACCATACGTCTCACGTAAAATTTTGTGTATGAAGTTTTGGAATAATTTTTTTGTGGCTCCTTTGATTTTTCTTGCAGTTACAAAGTTTGAAAAATTTTTGTCAAACGACTATAAAATTTGATGAATCTTCAAGTTATTTTAAGCACTAAGCGTGGTCTGTCGATTAATAAAAAAGTATGCACTATCATCATTTATTAATTTACAAAAATAATTCAATACGCTCTAAATTTTTTAATTCCAGTTTTCTATTCATCTTTGCATTTTCTACATTGACTCCTAATCATAAAAATCGTGTAATGAGGAAGGAAATGAGCTGGGAAAATGGTAGAAAACCCGAAAATCACGTTACGCACTACGTCAAAAGTCCCTCATAATGAAGCCAAAACGTACGAAATAAAGCTGACCTTTTAATGACCCGTCCTTTGTTGTTGCATATTTTGTCCGGCGATGGCCCTTTGCCTGGTTCCTTTAGAAAATTACTTCTTGAAGCAGGACGTGTGAACCTTCAGGCGCGATAGGTAAGTCCATAGCGCACAGGATATGACCTCGTGCCAGCGTCCTTTTCACGATACTCTGTGCAGAAATGAGACCACTTTGACTGTTCGACCATTATCGCAAGTCGGCCTCGACGGCCGGCACTTGTCTCGCAAATTACTTCCGCCCTTGACGTTGTCATCGTTATTGTCCTTACAATTTGGAGGGCTGCTACTGTTCTGAACGTGCAGGATTTTTTACTGGACTGATGACGAGTTAATTAGTTGAAGCAGAATATTTTTGTAATGATATTATTGTTACTATTGTAGAAAACTGTATGGATGTGACAAAAAAGTTTTTTCAAACTCACAATAGCGCGACATCACCACAGTTTATGATACGCATCGTCTCTCCTCGGTTCTGTTCTGTTTCACTCCTTCCAGTCATCCTTACCAAAGAAAGAAACTCTCCCAACTTTCGCCCCCTGATCTTTTACCCTTCCCCCCTTCCCCCTAAACGTGATTAATATAAAATAAATGATTGGCCGGCATCCGGCCTCGGTATTCTCATTTCTTCGTTTTTCCTCCTTCGCGATCATTCCGCGCAATTTGTCATTCAAACTATCGCGGCTAGTTTGACGTCATTTTATGGTCATTGTACACGTGAATTATTCGACGAAATCCTGCGAATAGAGTCACTCGGCGTGACGCCGATTTTTGCAATAAGCCTTGCGCATCGGCGCGTTCAGCAATTCGTTGGCTTCGAAAGGAATGTCTTGCGGGAGTTTTCCTTCAACCCTCAAACCAAATTGGGCGTCTGAGGATCCTATGAAAAAACGGATTTCCAACCTGTTGCCTGGGACCCGCAGTCACTTAAAGATCCCTTCTTCGATATCGAAAGAATATCCAATGAGGGAACAAGTCCAGGAATCGCCCTTTCGCGAGTACCTCCTGAATACGAAAGAGCCGGAAATCGAGTGTGTCGAGTCAGAGAATGCTGTACTTCGCAGGGATGGAAAAGTGTTTTATTTCTGTGGTTTGAAATAGGTTGGACATGGTGTCAGTTGTGCATGAGTTTATTTAGGAAACGTATTTATTGTGCACTTCACGATTGTGCATATTTTTTAGGGATTGATTACAATAATTGTGAAATTGAAGATTTTCGAAGATTTTCGAAGAAGATTTTCATGGAATTTTCGAAATTTATTGCTATGATGAAAATCCTTTAATCTTAATCTAAAATATTATTAATTGATAAAAGCTCTAGTAACACGGTGTAAATTATGCACGATTTTATTAGGTACCGTAATAATTGTGCTTTGGGTGCATGTGCTCATTTTTAGAAATTCATTACTATGAACAATAAATATGAAATATTTAAAATAATAGACCTAAAATATTACAAATATTACATATCGAAAATATTGAACATAATATATTTAAAATATGAAATATGAAATATATCAAATATAAAATATAAATTATTTTAATATAAAATACAAAATATTTAAAATATGAAATATTCAAAATTTTAACTATGGAACATGAAATATTTAAAATATTAAATATGATATATTAAAATGTGAAATATAAAATATTTCAAATATCAAATATAAAATATTGAATATATGAAATGTGAAATATTTGAAATATGAAATTTTTCAAATATCAAATATAAAATATTGAATATATGAAATATGAAATATTAAATATTTGAAATATTAAAAATCTTGAAAATGCAATATTCAAAATATTGAACAGTAATATTAAAAATATAAAATATAAAATATGAAACATTTAAAATATTAAACATGAAATATTCAAAATGGTAAAGATGAAATAAAAAAATTAATGATTATGATATATTCCAATAAATTAATAAATATTATAAATATGAAATTAATAATTAGTGAGATTAAGTTTTCTTAAATATCATGCTTTAATGAGACTCTTAGAATCTGAAACAATTATAATATTATTCAGTTATAATATCCTAATGGCATAGTAATAATATGATTCAGTTAGAATCCTAATGGCATAGTGACGATTATGCACAATTTTAATAGAACTGTTTTTATTGTGAACTGGAAAAATGTTAACTATTTCTAGAAATTCATTACTAAATTATGAAATAAAGAATTTATCGCATAAAATTTTCAAAATTTTATGCAATAATTAGAATTTTAGAATCTTAACCAATTACATGATTATTTAATTCGAATCTTTATAGCATGGTGTCGATTTTGCACGATTTTATTAGCTGCTGTATAAATTGTGCTATTGATAACACTGTGGAACAAAATTAGGGTTTCGTCAGATCCCAACACTTTTTTTTCATGCAATATGTTGGTATAGGTCTCTGAAATACGTATGCAAAAAGATTTGAAAATTCATAGTGGAATTCGCTAGTTATAATTGTTTAAAGATATTGTAATGGAAAAAACTTTTTTTTCATTTTATTCACAAAATTCAAAAATGATTTTCTCTGTTTTTTTACATAGAATTCAAAACTCTTTACGAAATCGCGATGGCATGACTCCTTTAATGCGCTAGTCACCTCATAAAATGTAGTTTCATAAGTCATTGT
>JAPYZL010142227.1:0-21801 GCA_030522825.1 Platygaster orseoliae
CCAACGAGTGCAAAGTTTGGGCACTCGCTTCGCTCGTGCCCAAACTTTGCACTCGTTGGAATCATCCTTTTTCTCCCTTGTAGCATAAATATCTATTTCCAATCGTTGCCGGTCATTTTTCCGAAATCAATATTTCCGAAGACCCATTTTTCGACACGCCATATTTCCGAATACCATTTTCCGCTTCCGATTTCCCGAAATTTTTTTTCCGCGTGACCATTATTCCGAAATAAAAATTTTCCGAATTCAATTTTCCGTAACACTAATTTCCCGAAACACTGACTTTGGGTTTTACAAATTCGAATACTCATTATTGGTTTGTACTATTAAACAACAGAAATATGTTATATTTCGATTTTTCTTTGAAAAATTCACAAGTATAACTTTATCTTCAATTTATTAATAATAATTCTTTAATTAGGTTTGAATTCTTATTATTTTGTTACATTTTTCAGGCAATACGTAACCATAGTAACACTATTAAACAACAAAAATATTGCATATTTTAATTTTTTTTTTGACAGATTTAAAAGTATAATTTTTTTTTCAATTTTATATTCTGATTACTTTCTGACAAATTCGCAAGTGTAACTAATTTCAACAAAAAATGTCTGTTGAAGCGACACCTTGTAGTTCACGTCGTTTTCGTTCAGAAAAAAAAATTCAATGCAAAAAAATTTTCGGAAAAATTTTTTTCTGAATTTTAGAAAAAAAAACTTTTCGGAAAATGGTATTCGGAAAAATGACCAGTGGACAAATGGTCTTTCGGAAAAATGAATTCGGAAAAATTACCGGTAATCATTTCCAATCTTTAGCCTTCGGGAGTCAGCATGAAAACAAAAAAATTCAACAATCTACAAGTTGGTGCTCAAAAATACATGAAAAGTTGGAAATAACAGAGAATAAAATTCGAAAAGTGTGAGAAAAATACGCTTTTTCTCATGTTAGATGTAATCAAATTACAAGAGAAATAACGAATCTGCAATCGATGAAGAAACAAATGGATTGGATCTTCAAAAAAGTAGAGAATTCGCTGGCTTTGCCTGGAAAATAGAGAATTAGCAGGATTTTCAAGAAAAAACAGAAATATCGATGAAAAGCCAGTTGAACTGATTGCGAGGTATAAACATAAGATCGCAATGAAAACCCTAGAGAAAGCAAATAAGAAATACCAAAATTAAGATCAAGATATTAAAAAGTTTAAGTTCAAAGGTAAAAATTTTGTGTTAAACCTACATATAATAGAAAAACAAATCAAGGAATTGAAAAAGAAAACTGAAGGAAATAAAACAAAAAAAAAAAGGAAATAGAAAATAAAATGAACGAATTTCCAGGTAAATAGTAATTTTTCTATTATTCCTTAGATGTCTGTACATTTCTGTTATCTTAACAATATTTGTACTTTTCAATGAATTAAACATTTTTTTTTTATTACGCATTCACCGCCATTCACGTCTATAGTTAACACACGAAAAGAAATATTTGGAAAGTTTTTATTATGACTATTAATAAAAAATTTTCATAATGAAAACTGTAGTTGAAATGAACAAAACTTTGGTTGGTCCGTATTTTAGTAAATAATTAGGTTGCTATAACCAAATATTTCTTTTCGAGCAGTTATGCAGTTTCTACAGTTTTTGTATAATTTTCAACCTCCCTCTGTAAATGTAATTTACTTTCATATATCGAAGAAACTCCCCGATCAAGTAATCCAAGTTAATTGCAAAAAAAATGACGCAAGTCAAGCTTCAAAGGGGAAATGAATAAATAATATCTCCGTGGAAATACGATTCGCCGATAAGTGCAATTATACATCAATGTCAGACTCCTCACCTTTTTCTCGATTTCGCTGCCTCTGTTTTTCCTTGGGTTCCCTCGTTTCGAGCGGTCTGTCATCTCATCCTCGTCTAACCAAGCCACCACGCGATTTCCATCGCGAACGAGAGATTCACGTGTCTTCGGGAAAGTCGTTTTATCCACAAATCGTTTGCCCTCGGAACCCTCGGTAAGGGAGCCGTTTCATAAGTACAACGCAACTCCAATAATTTATGCTTATCACTTATATCTTTGGATATCTCCCAGAAAATGTTTCGCCTTTCGGATTACATTATTTTTCACGACGCCAAAGTAGTTGCTAGTTCGAGGGCAAGAGATTGGGATGATTTTGCAAATGAGTTCGTGTACTTTGCTTTGAAGAGGAAAAAATGAGATCGAAATGATCAGCGATAAAACGTTGAAGTAGGATATTTTCCCATCTATTTCTGGAAAGTACACTTCGATTCGTGGATTTACGCGGATATTATTCTTACTGCTGTATAATATTTTTTTAGTACTTTTTGGGTTTATGAGAACCTTCTTGGGGTGAAAGTTTTGAAGACAAGAAAATTACAGTCACTGTAATTTTTACGGTATAAAATACACCGAAAAACCAATTTTTGGTTTACTTCAATAAATTTTTAGTTTAGAAGAATACATTTTTTTTTGTTTTAAAATGTTTTTAGTTTGGTTAAACAAATTCATGTCAGCAGAAACGTACTTTTTTTGACTGAAACTAAATTTGTTAGAGTCTTAGAAAATTTTTTTGTGTGAAAAAAAAATTTATTAAAGTCAACCAAACGTTCGTTTGAGAAAACCTACTCGGTTTTTCAAAGTTGAAATACGATGAATGTGATTTTCAACTTTTTTTACAGAAGACAAATAATAGAGTGATAGGAAAATATCAGTATCCTTGAAAAATCGTTATTGTATAATTATGATAACTTTTAGCTTACAGTCACTGAAAGAAAAATTAGATGCTTGAAAATTAAAATAGTTTTCAAAGAAAAATTTTTCTGAAAAACTAAGCTTGAGTTGCGAATTTCAAGATTTCACACGATCTATAAAGCTATTCAATTTAATCGTTTTATGAAAATCATTTTATGTTTTTTGAAAGAATTTTGTATACTTCCTTGCATTATTCCTAATTTTTGTAAACATTTTATTTTATTCTTGGAAATGTTTCTTTCAAAACATCTGATATTACAAATGCAAAGATTTTACGTGACCTAAATATGCTTTGGGTGAACAAAAGTCATGAGTAAATCTCTTCAAACACGATATCTTACTACGTAATTTTCACTAACAAAATCGTTTTGATCCTATAGATAGTTCGAAAAATGACTCATAGAAAATGACTGGTTTTCAAAGAAAATTTTGAAAATGTAGAATTATTGTCATTTTAGAATGAAATTCACTTTATTTTTTATATAGAACTAGATTAACTAAATATTCCTTATTCGTCGTCAAATTTGAGTAGGTACTTTTACCGTTACTGTTACTATAAAATTCGAAAAATTCTTCGATTAGGTACTGTCACTCAAATTTTTAGTATGTTTCTTAATTTTTGATTATTCAAAACGAACAAATCGATGTCTTTTTCTTCATTACTTGCATATTTTGTAGTATAACATTTAAAGCCTTTTTTTCGTGCGTTTTAATCGTCTCATTTTTCGTTCATTTTTTGAATTTATCTTAGATATTTCTCTCAAATGTTCTTTGTGCGACTTCGTATGTTTTAGAAATTTTATAATTTGTTACCACACATTTCATCCGACTTTTTAAAATTTCTCTGATAAACCGAGCTCATATTCCAAAATTTCACACGATCTGTAAAGGTTTTTAGTTTTGTTTTTCATCAAAAATTACTTTAAATTATTTTGTAGAATTCTGCACATTTTTTAATTTTTTTGAGCATTTTATTTGATTCTCAAAAATTTTTCTGTAAAATTAACCTAACATTTCGAATTTCAACATTTCACAAAATCTGTTTATCAAAAATCATAGAAAAATCCCATGTAACTCAATATCTTACTTTGTAATTTTCACTTGCAAAACCGTCTCGATCCCATGACTCGTTATTCACGAAAAATGACTGAATCCAGTTGAAAATTTCGGAAAAAGTCTTTGCCTCGCATCGCGAGATCATAAAAGCCGCGAACACGTGATACGCGAGTTGGCGACAAATCGGCCCGTTTATTTCGCGAAGATTTGACGAATGGTCCAGCGCATATGACGCATCGCGCACGACTGGAGCTCGTTTTATCGCGAGTTTTGGGCTCCTCCATCCCCCCTGGCGATTTTCCCCCACCACACAGCAGCCCCGGCACACGAATCATCCGCTCTCGGGAAATCTGCCCCGGACAGGAACGCGAATGCGACAATCTGGAATTTTTTACTTCTCCCCGTGTATGCGCGAAATTTAATTCGTTTCATCGGGGATCGCGGGAGCTTTTTTTCGCTTCTTATTTTTTCTACGAAGTGGATTTTTACCGTGAAATACTCGAATGACAGGATAATGTTTCCATATTTTAATACTGAAATATGAAAATGAAGAGGAATCACAAAAGAGGGAGAGGAAAATATTTATTCATTGAATACATTTAGAATATACATTTCTAGAATATTTTATACTTGAAAATAGAAGTATTGAATTGTTAAAGACAGTTTTTTGAGTTTCAGAAAAAATTTTTTATGGATTTTAGGAAAATGAAAGCGTAGAAATAAAAGATACTATATAATTTAGAATTTCATACTTACATTTATTATTGATACAACATCATTATTGTAAAGGAATCGAAATTGAAAATTGTGTAATTCAATCATTCTAAATAACACTAATACATGTAATTATTATCAACTCTTCAATTTTCAAATGTCCTATAGTTTAGAATAATCAAGAACCCAAAGCGACGAAATCAAGTGAAAAAAGGTTGGTGAACAAAAAAAAAAAAAAACTCGTGGCTCCAATATTGATTGGAAGAAGTACTCGTAGAAAAAGGAAATAAAAACTTGTTTCAAACACAACGAGCCTTTTTTGCGAAACTCTTATTCTATGGAAACTTAGCAAACTCGCAAAGTTTGAATAGCGGGCATTTTTGTTTTCCAAGTCAAGCACCAAGTTCACAAAACCCCATGAAAAATAGCAATATTAACAAGCGTTTATCGAGCGCCGTAGAGCTGCAGTCTTTTGATCCGAGTACCCAAAGTTTCCGGGATAAAATTAGCAAGTTTTTATCATAAAAGAAGTGGTTTTTGCAATCTTTTATGGTAATTTTCGTAACGTTATAGGCAGTATATAAAATTTGATACGAAATTGTTAACTCATCAAAAAAACATAGATACCAAAAGTTATTTTAGCATTTATTCTAGACCCTCAAAAAAATTAATTTGATTCATTAATTGTTTCAATCACTATTTATGTTTTTTTTTTTCAGTTATGAAATTTCACTTTTCTTTTTTTCATGTAGTAAAATCAAAGAGAAAGCTATACTGAAATAATTATTATCTTAAATCATTTGAATAAGCAGAGAAAGATTTTAGGGTTCGAATTACTCCCAAAACTTCGATTAAATTATTTAATTTCCATGTGAGGATAAGAAAAAAGTTCAATAATAAATACTATGAATTTAAACTACGGAAGTTTGTTCAAAAATAATAGTGATAGATGATTGAATAAGTAAAATTATCAAAAATGTACATACATACTGAAATCTAAAAAGTGGAACAAATGGCTCCATGCAAATTCTTGAAGTTAAAAAAAATTCAGATTCTTAACTTTACTCACTCGAGAATCATAACCATCTTGGTTACGAAAAAAGTATTTCCTCTAAAAAAAATCTAACCACGTATTTTTGGCTAAGAAAACGTAAAAAATCATTATTCTGAAAACATATTTCACCCAATGAATTACAAAGATAAATTATAATCAACAAAAAACTGAAAAACTAAGATATTTTCAACCCTAAGCAATTAAATTTTTTAAATTTACTCGAAATTCTATAAAAATATGTACTAGCAAACCTTTCCCATCATACAAACTGAAAAAAAAAATAAAGACAATAAAATTCTATAAAAGAACTGTTTTCCGCAAAATCTAGAAAAATAACGACGATAAACTTCAAATTTAAAAGCATTTAATTTTAAAAAGAGTAGATATTTAGCAATGTTTATGCTTGATGAATATGTTGCATGTCCCAAGAATTAATATATCAATGCTACCGAAATTTCAGAAATTTATGACAACACTAAAATTTTTTTTAATTTTATAGATATTAAAAAAATAACAGATAAACCTGCTAAAGATCAATTGTTACTTGAAAAACATGTACAACAATTTTTTTTTATATGTATGAAACTCTAAATTCCGAGCTTGTAGTTAATGAAATCTGTAGAAAAAAAACCTTACGATTCTTAACAGTTTTTTTCATTGTAAAATTACTAAAAACATATGAAAAATTACTTAAAATATATACGAACAATATACTGTTTCCTAAAAAAAAATTTTAATACTACGAATCGTTCCAAGTTTTATTACTATAATGTAAAATTTTAGAAAACTTTAAAGTGTTCTATAAAAATACAATAAAATACTGTAAAGTTTTATGCTAGTCATATAATAAAAAAATTCAGAAATGTATGTAGACACCCAAAAGTTATGATTTTTTGAAAAATCTATACGAATATTAAAATTTTCTTGACCTCTGATTCCTAGAACATCGAATTCCAGAAAGCTGAACAAAAATCCATAATAACATTGAAAAATTCTTTAAGTTGACATTCGAAAAAATAAAAAATTTCACATTCATAACCAGATTGTCAGAGAATAAATATCATAAAATTCCGAAAAAAATAAAATTGAAATCAAATTTTCAATTAATTAATTTCATTTATTATTTGTTTATATTGTTGTTAAGTTTTATAGTGGAAAACCTTATTTTTCATGACGAGCTTTACCAAAATAATCACGATTTTCAAATATTGAAATATTACAATGTTTGAGGACTTTTTTTTCTCCAATTTTAAATGGATTTGTGTAAAAATTATTAAGATAGTCATTTCCGAGCATTTTTGCAGTTTAAGAGATTTTTGCGGATAATATTTTCCCAAAAAATCCCTCCCGGAAATTTTTTCTTTCTCCACCTCTGCATTTGGATAGTTCCTGATGACCTCATTCACGACTTCAGTCATCAAAGCGGCTTTCTAATGACAAAAACTTTCGGTTGCTGTATCGAAAAGCAGGTAAATTTATATGAAGAAATCGATGAAACTGGTTTATTTCCTGGAATCATGGTCATTCTTCTGTGTTCGATACTTTGATATTTCATGGCTGGTTCTCAGCTGTTCCTCGCTCATCATTCTCACAATAATGCGGCGATACACTGCGATACACCGAGAACCCTCGAGGGTTGGCTCGAGGGTCCCGCTCAACGATTATTTATCTCCGTGATTTCGCGGTCACGCGCAAATACCTGCGACCGGCGTGACAAAGCGTGCACCTGGCGGCATGAGAGGAAAACCATCGCCGGACAAACACTCTCAAGCCGCGCCTCTTGTACCTTTTTTTTCATAAAAACGACGTCCACTCTAAACGGAAGAATCCTTTTCATTGATTCTTCGGAATACTCTCAAATATAAACAACAGATTTGTGAAACTCGATTCAAACAAAATTTGAAATCTGTTAATTATCAATTTTTTGATTTTCCCGGTCAATTTATTGTAAGTCGTTATTTATTGTCGATGCTTCGACTCATTTTGAGTCCTTTTTAAGACGTCACAAAATATTGACAAAATTTGTCCTCATATTATTACAATTTTTCAAAATTAAAATTTTGATAAAATTAGAATAAAATTTTGTAATAATATGAGGACAAATGTTGTAAATTTTGTGACGTCTTGAAAAGTGTTCAAAATGAGTCGAAACGTTGACAATAAATAACGACTTACAATAAATTGACTGGGAAAATCGAAAAATTGATAATCAATAGATTATTTCACACCCAGTGACAACATTATTCACTTTGAAAATTTTAAATATTATATTTGGTGAATTTTTACGAATTCTCTGCTGGAATCGAAATTTTAGTACTGGTCGCAACATGATTAACCTATGATGACAGGTTTAAGATGTTCGGAGCAAGAATGTTTGAAAAATATTTTGAAAAATTTTCGATTTAATCCAGTAAATAATAAGGATAAATTAGAATCTACATAGACACTAATAAACTAAGATATTTATAACCCAAAAGCATTGAATTCTATGAATTTACATAGAAATCCATAAAAATAATAATTTCAAATTTTTCGGCTCCAGCATTGATGGTAGCAAAGATTTTCAATTTTGTAATAGATTTTTTGCCCCTCGCCTTGAAATTTTTTAAATTTTTCCCATGTTCAAACAATTTACACGAATTTCTAGTATTTTTTGTATTTTTATACATATTTTTAGAATTCGATACTTCAGGTTTCAGATTTTTTTTTTGATTTTTCCTTATTTTATTGATTTTGAGTAAATTTATTGAATTTTTCTCGTATTTTTTTGTATGTATAGAATCTTGAAGAAACGTCCTTTTTTTAATATGAATCACAATTCATACTTATGAAATTTAACGCTTTAGAGTTTAAAGTTTCACACTTTTTATATATTTTTTTTTAGATGTTTTGGAAAACAGTGTCATCTTGAATTCATAGTGCTTATATTTCTTCTTCTTCTTCTTTTTTTTTTGTTCTTTAAGTACTTAAAAAATTTCAAAGAATTCCCGTTACTTTCATAAATGTCTATACAGATCTCCGAAATCGGGTTCTCTAGAATTTATAGTTTTACGTATTTCCAGTATTTGAAAGAACTTTAAAAAAATTCGATTCATGCAGATCTTAAATATAGATGATTGTGAGAAATCTCGAACCGTGGGATTCAAAATATTTCTCCAAGGTTCTTCGTTCATTTCATAAGTTGAAAATGTTGAAAATAGAAACTTGGAGGCTTAAAATGTTTTACAATAAGAATCAAAAAGATCTAAAATTTTTAAATCGGGCCTAAAATTTTGACTCGGGTATTAAATATTTTATTTTACTTTTTCTAGTTTTGAATGTCAAGATTGCACATGTTCATGATGCATACTTTGTTATGAAAATAATTTCCTACTATAAACAATTTTTTTTATATTCCCAGTCAATTAATTTTCTTGAAATTATAGTGTCCACGTTTCGGCTATACTTTTGAACCTTTTTTCGACGTACGTATAATAAAGAAGTCTCATAAAAGTTATCAACTTTGATTTTAATAACCATATCAACCCAGTGATAATACCGTGCCTATTCACTGGGATGGAAGTTTACATGACGACGACTTAAGATTTTTTTTTAATTGGTAATAATAATAAGTGATTATTTTATACATTGACGATTGTTATCCTAATCTTGTATTACGTGTTAATTACTTTTGCAGGATAGAAATATACCTAATTAAATACATAAGTCTATTTGACCATTGTATAGAATTATTTTTGTAAAATTGGGTTGTTGATTTTTTGATCTTATTCAAGGATCCCGATGAGAACCCGATGAAGGTATAGCTTTCCTTCCATTCCAGCCCTTTCATTCCAGTGACAAAAATTACAATTTAAATAATTTCTTACGATAATTCATTAAAACTATACCTCATACCACGTGTGATGCAAGAAGTGAATTCTTCAATTTCAGAAAAATAAATAGAGAATCGCTTAAGCCCTAAAACTAACATGAAAAACATTGTCTGCACTCCAGCGGCCATTTCTGGTTTTGAACCTAACAACTCATCAAGATGCTAGCTTTACTTTGGTATCTGAGATATAATCAAGCCATGTTTTACATGGTCGAAGGTGAAGACTAACACCCCAAGGACGAGGGATGCATGTCCGATATCAGGTCCGTCGGCTGCTTCGAGCAAGACTTATCTGCTATCGGGGCAAAGGGTGAGGGCTGCGCAAACTTTGACGAAACTTGGGAGGGTAAGTACCCCCGCGGGAGCAGCGCGTGCCGCTAATACACAGAGATCTGCCGCGGTTGTCTACTACCAAAAGAACGCGATTAAGAGTCTCACTGATCAAAAGGCCCGCTTGTTTATCTCGTGTCGTAAATATGACGCGAGATAAGCACTGTGAGTAATGGCTTTTTTCGACTTGCAAATTATCTTGTTGCTTTCTTCTGGAGTGCATTTGAACTAAGCGCTTAAATCAGAGGCGTAGGTAGGAAAAAATTAGTATTTTTATAGATTTTTGAGACAATATTAATTCCATAGATTTCCTATATTTTGTGCATATCTAAAATCATTGTATTTTAAACAAGAAAAAAGGATTTGCTGTAGCAGCAAAAAGATGTGCTGTTTCAATACAATTTGACAGAACGAATTTTTTTGCAGCAGTAGCTTATTTTGTGATTGCCTCAATCAATCTTTATCACTATCAAAGAAAAATCATTATGCATAAAATTCCATTGCATAGTTGTGTTAGTATTGTTTATTATGCAGTATTGTGCTCTGATATCAAAAAAGATTTGCTGAGGCAACAAAGAAGTAAGCTACTGATGCAAAATAAATTCGTTCTGTCAAGTAATGTTGAAACGACACATCTTTTTGCTAATAAAGTAAATCTTTTTTTTCCATGTATATTATTTGTACAATTTTTAGATATTTTCTGGTATTTATATAGATTTATAGAATTTATTGCTATTCAATGAAAAATTTGCATAATTTTGAATTTTGATTTCATGAAGAACAGTCTTTTTTTAATGATTCAAAACATTAGTTATTTATTTTCGTATTTTTTGAGTGTGTATTCAATCTGAAGAATTTTTGGCATTTTTATGAATGTCTAAATGAACTTCTAGAATCGCATTCTTTACGACTTAAAGTTTTATAAATATAAAAGAAAATTATACCAGTCCAGTTTTTGAAAATGAATAGATTTCTGGTATTTCTCGCTTTTTTGAATACTTTTCAAAATTCGAACAATTTTTTATTATGTAAATAGATAAATAGTATTTGACGCTCTGGCAGTCTAATTGATACATATATTCAATTTTTTTTTACACATTTGGATAACAATTACATGTCATAGATTTTTTAATCTATAGGTTTGTTATATTTCGCTATTTTTTTTGTATCCATGTCAATTTTTTGCCTTTTAAAAGTATTTTCATAGACTAGAAGTATCTCTACAGATAGCTCATACGTTTGTATGATTTAATGCTCTAGAATTTCAAGTTTCAATGATCTTAAGTATCGACACGAAAAAAAATTTTCATTGGAAAAGTAATTGACGTCAACTGTGGATTATTGTTAATCTTTTTGAAGAAGAATATAAACTAATTGCAAGAAAAATTTACTACTCTACGAAAAAAAGTTTCTAATCGAATAGTAAATAACAGTCCACTCTGAAGTCCTGTCAGACTTTTTTAAGAACCTCATGAACAAATCGCAGAAAAAATTCTCCAATTTTATTATTTGACTCTAAAGTTGTTTTCATTAATCGTCCTTCAAAACCACTCGTTTTGACAGTGTTTATTAATAAAGTGAGGAAATGGCGTGAGTGTTATGTGAGGAAAACATGCAAAACCACCCACGAGAAAGCGGCTACCTAATTATAAAGGCATCGCAAATATCTTGTAAGAAGCTGAGAAGCTTCAAATATAACGCGTGATGAATGAGCGGTATTAGATTGCCCTGGGTTCGAGGGTTCGTGAGCCAAGAACTACACATTTAAGTGTCGTTGCAGCGTTGTTTTAATTTCAATTTATTAATTTTTTCGTGCATGTTAAGGCATATTTTTTCATAAATTCATAACCCTAGAAAAAATCTCTCTCGGCCATGTCAAAAAAAATTCTAAAATTTCAATTAAAATGCAAAAACCTTCACTGAACAACCGTTTTGGTTCACTTGTATAAATTTTTAATTCATACAAAGAAATTTTATTCGAGAAAAAAAATTGTTTCTCTGAACAAACCTTTTTGTTTTTAAACTCAGTTTTTCAGTGTTTCTCAACATCTCATAACTTTGGAAAATCTTTTTCCAACATCCAAAGACCGATTCCTGGAAATGGAAAATCAGTGAACCCGCAACAAATCACTGGGGCCTGGATGGAAAAATACTGCAAAAGTTTTCCGAGTGGTAAATAATGGTGGCAAAAATGAAAGTAGGCGAGTCACGTCGATCGACTCGAGCTGGAATCGCAGCTGTTAAGGCAAAAAAAAGACGAGCGATAAATTCACTGAGTAAATCCGATGTAAAATCGTGCCCGTGGCAAGTGCAATGAAAGTGCCATTTGGCATGGGACTCGAACACAGAGGAAAGTGGCGTGCACACACACAGGGCGCATCGCCGACCCCCAGAAATGCCGCGTGCCTCGAATGTAATTTATGACAGTTTGAATTTTCGTGGGGTGTCTGGTGCTCCAGGGCCATCGAGCCGCTGTTGCGTACGTGTAACAACGGCCCTCTAGCGCCCTTAAGTCGAGATCATTGGGCGCGTCTTCTTACACGAGCTCGCCGCAGACCACTCACTACCCTTTGCTTATCTACCAACGGACCTAACACGCTGAGAGAAACGTTTATTTACAGTAAACATACTATTAAAAGCAATCTTTTCGATATTCCCAGTCAATTTATCTTCTCTATATCATAACTTCGACGTTTCGGCTTCTTTTGAGCCCTTTTCAAGACGTCTGTATGATAAAAGAGCCCGAAAAAATTTGTTAAAGTTCTTAATAAGTTTTTGAAAACTAATTTTTGAAACGTGATGTCAACTGCTCGTCACACTATTTAAGACGATTCTTCATGAAACACAAAAAGTATAAAAAGTACAAGCAAGTCACTGTTTTTTGTACTTCATGTGAGATTGTCTTTGTAATTATAATTGTCTGGTAAATTGTGGCACTTTAACTTGGCGTTGGAAGAGTATTAGAAGTATCGGGATTTTTGTAGAATTTTTGTTGTAATTTTTGTCACTGGGTTGCTATATGATTATTAAGAGCAATCTTATCGATATTCCCGGTCAATTTATTTTTTCTAAATCATAACGTCGACGTTTCGGCTAGTTTTGAATCCTTTTAAAGACGTCTCTATAATAAAAGAGCCTCATATTAAAATTTGTCAAAGTTCCTAAAATAATTCTTACAATGTAATTTATTTATAGGTTTTTCAGTATATTACATCACTAGGATGATAAAATCATTTTTCGCGAGTGGAATGGTTGTGGTATTCTATATAATATTAATATATAAGATCGAACCATTCTAGTAGGTTTTTCAAATAGCTCCGAATTTCAGTTGCAACAATTCGTTGATTTGTTTGAAATCTTGAACATTTAAAAGTGAAATACTGTATATTTCGGAAAAAAAGTTCCCCTCAAATATCGACTCAAATTTTTTGGACATGAAAAAGAAATAAAATTAAATTAGTAATATCTGTTCAAAACTTTTAAAAAATTCTGTTGTAGTTTGTCAGAGTTATCCAAATTTTTTGGAAATTTCTAGTACTTTTCAAAACTTTTAGATAATTACCAAAAACATAAATAAAAACTCAACTGATTACTGGACAAAATTATGATTTATTAGAACCAAATGTTTCAGATGTTTCAAGATACTGGTATTATGAAACAAACTTTAACAAAACTTTCTAAATTTTTTAAATATTTGTCCAAGTCATTGGTATTTCACATTATTTCTTATTACTTTGGAAATTCGTATATATTTAAATTTAGTTAACGATAAAAACCGGTTTCATATTTCATATAATTGAACTATATTTTCTCCGATCACACTGTGCAACAAAATTTAAGTTTGAAAAAGTTGATGAGCTCTCATTACCAAAAATCGATAGTACATGGCCCCAAACGCATATATGTCGGAACATTTACAAAAGTTAGCTCTTGTTTACGAGTACTTAATTATTAAAAATTCTAAATTAAAAATTGTATAACTCCCTCAATTTTCATCCGATTTCAAAAACGAAAGAAGAAAAATCGCTCTTTTAAATTGGGGATCCTATTTCTGCTGAAAAATGTGCGAAAGTTTAATTTTGTTGCAATTCTTTGCAAAAATTTTTGTATTTTTTGCAACTTTTGCACAAAATTTTGCATTTTTTAAAAGTTTGCAAAAATTTTCGCAAAGTTGCATTTTTGGGAAAAAGTCATTAATCATTCATTTTTATTAAAATTTTTATTGAGGTTTTTTAAAACATCGAAGTTTATAAAATATTACAGTTTATGAAATTTCAATTAAGTCATTAATCATTATTATTCCCGAAAATGCAACATTGCGAAAATTTTTGCAAACTTTCAAAAAATGCAAAAAAACGCAATTTTCCGCAAATTTTTCAGCAGAAATAGTTTTCCCAATTTTAAAGAGCGATTTTCCTTTTTTCGTTTTTAAAATCGAATGAAAATTGATGAAGTTCTACGATTTTTAATTTAAAATTTTTAGTAATAATGTATTACTCGTCAACAAGAGCTAACTTTTGAAAATGCTCCGACATATGTACATGCGTTTGGGACCATATACTATCGATTTTTGCGAATGAGAGCTCATCAACTTTTTCAAACTTAAATTTTGTTGCACAATATTACGTACAAAAAAAAATATTCGAACAATACAACATTGAAAACATAGTTTACTTTTAGTTTTCCTACATTTTTCTGCAATTTATCTAAAAAAGAACATTCAATCCGTAATTTCACATTTATACATATGCAGGTCTTCACCAAATCTAAATATCGCTACATTATTTTTCTAATCGTTCCAAACAATTAGTCAACACAAAATTTTTAAATTGATGAACAGATATAGTCTATCCTTCTACAAGAATTTTATTGTATAGTAGATTGTACAAAAAGTTTTAGTTGTTGACCCTGGAGAACAGATCAACCTTTGAAAGTTTTATACACACGTTCAAAATTATTTGTAATTCAATTGATTCCCCATTTAATTCATCTGTAAGCCAAATGTTTTTCCTCATACGCCCTCTCGGCAAATCAAGCTCTTCTATTCCTTCAAATCTATTTTTTTAACTTAATATTCGCTAAGAATATGCACTTAAATATTTCACGATTTTCATCAATTTACTCCACGTATCGTCGTCTTATAATTTTTCAGTTGAGATTTTCAACTCATGCAACTCATGAATAAATAAATATATAAAATAAGTGAATAAAGAATCACATACCAAGAAAAATCTCCAGCAGATTCTCTCTCAAACCACAGATAAATAATATTTCCAAATCTCCTGATGACACCGTTACATTCGAATCCCTCCGCTGTACATCGAGGAAAGGAGATTTTCAAAAAGTCATTGGATGCATTCATGCGGGCTCCGCAACAAGCCGAATCATTAGCCATTACGGCAATGATCGAGTGGGGCAACAATGGGAGAGTGAAGAATGGCATCACGATGCACGCGCAGCTGCATATCGCTCATTGAAAGTGTAACCTCGCGCGGACCCTCTTCATGCGAATCCCTATAAACAGATGTACGCCCCTTAGCCCCGCAAGAGAGTCATTGAGAGCAGAATATCTTCGCTAAACAAACGCACTCGTTATTAATGCCGCCACCTCAGTCGCGCATAATTACACCGGGCCATTAAGAGGGCGCGGAAGGCCGTCTCTTAACCACATCCTTCTTCAACTTAAGAGGTTCTCGTTTCAACTGTCTTTCTCGTACTTTGGCAGCTTCCGTGTCTTCTTGAATGAAGGGAAGGAAATTCAGCGTTTCATCAAAGGCTTTGTCAACGGATTCGATGGGGATTTTCAGTCTAGTAATGACAAAAATTATGGTAATATCGATAATTTAATAATCTTTCGGCGTTGATATCACACTGAAATACTGGTTGGCTCGAAAAGCCAACCAGTATTTTTTGTTTTTTTTTAAATTTTTTTTTGTGTATAAATTTTTCAAAGAAAGGATTCAAGATATGTTTGAATTTTTCATTTTTACGTAAAAAATTTACAACAACTGATTATTTTCATGATTGGAATTCAGCTTTCACTTGAATCACCCTAGATTCGTTTTTAAACATTTTTTACTGGAATTTATCACAAACAAACTATTGTCCTTCATAAAATGGAAAGAAAAATTTATCTCGAGTCAATGGCTGATTTTTGAACCAAGGAACTCGTTGTGAAAAAATTTTATGACGGCTAAATTTTGATAAAAGTAAAAAGTCCACTAAAACAAATTTGGGTTAAAAATTGCATACACAATATTGTAAGCAAACGTTGGCTGAGATTCGTTGTAAATAAATAATAATTCCGAGAAGAAAACAGACCTTAAAAAAATGTTGCAAATCAATTAGTGTGAATTAGAAGCTAATAATTGTTCATGACAAAATCACGTTGAAAAATTATTAAAAGATATGAGCTACTAAAGAATAAATAAAATTTATAGCGAACGTAGACTGAAATCTTCAATAAATACAAAATATTGTCATCAGATGAAAAATTTTGATTTATGACTTACGAAATATGCACACTCTAAAAAAAAGTAATCTCATAATTTTTTCCCTGTCCATCTGTTCAAACGGCGATGGACATGAATTTCACAGTAATGTCCAAGAACGTGTCACGTTTCGAGTGACAAAATGTGGAAGTAAAAGAGATTCTAGCTTGTGATTCCACGCGTTTCGCCAGAGCACATACTGCAGTGAATACATCAAATGTAAATGCGTCGTTTGAACAAAAAGTCGAACAATTTTCAAGAGCGAATTTCCGCGGGGATACGTGACGTTGTATGTGCACGGGATGTAAGGATTTCGCGGACTCGAGAATGGAATACGTAAAGTGAGCGTATGAATTATGGTACCATGCATGATACGCCAACGGCTCGTTGAACAAGGGTGAGAAATAAAATTACATGGAAATCCCGTGCTTATCGATCATGCTGATAGCCGCCGAGGGATAGGCTTTGCTCTGAAAAATTGTCCCTGTCGTTTATTCAATCGACGTGCATTTTGCCAGTTTTCTAAACTATTAGATTTATGCCAAAAACGAGTACCGATTTTAAATAAAATACCCAAAACAGGTGTGAATCGATTCATTTAAAAAAATTGTTCTCGATGGCATTTCATGCCCTCTTACTAACGAGCTACAGAAAAGCGATGCACAAATTTTGTGAAGTGCTAAGTTTAAATAGAATAGTCGAAAAAAGTATCAATCGATTTTTTCGAAAATCATGTCTCTGATAACATTTTTTATTTTTTATAACGAGCATAGAAAGTGACAAACTGACTCTAGAAACGTGCAAATTTCTATCCTTTATACTCGAAAAAGGTAATGATAGACTTTTTTTAACAAACGTCTCATTAATTGCTTATTTGGTTCATTTTGCATGAATGTAAATTTAAATGACTTCTCTTTAGTTCTTTTTCTTTTTTTTTAACTACTTAGAAAATGGTGCTAGTGCGTTTTTTCTCTTAATTTGTCAATTGACACTATGAAATTTTCAATATTTTTTATTCTTCTCAATTTCCAAAATTTTAGATGTTATACGAACAATTCAAACCTTTCATACTTCTTCAAAAAATTTTTCAGCTTGTTAATATCCATCGTAATATTTTTATATTTTTCAAGTTCTGCTGATTTTCATCGAAAATGAGAAAATGCATAATCCGTTCTTTCGAAAGACCTCTTTTCCACAAACCAATTTGCCAAGTATAATTTTCGCAAAAATTTCCAAGTTGAAAACTCCTTGAAGAGAAAAACCTTAAAATAGTTGCAAATAAATATAATTACAATGAATCATCATTTTAATTGTTTGTTTGAACTACGAAACATTTTTAATATTTACCCTCAAACTGAATATTCTACACGCAAATACATTGCATCGTCAGTTCTTTGTCATTTCGGAGTGAAATAGAACTTCAATAAATTTATGACATTTAATCAGATAATAAATATATTTTTAGTGGATTCAATTAAATTCGGATTCTGATATTCATATCAGTTAGTAGATAGAAAAAGGTTATGGGTGTCTTAATCCCTTCCAAAAGTCTTAAAAAATGAATAATTATTCAATGTAAAATAAAGAAACAATTTAAAGAACGTAAAAAATGGTTTCATGAAACTTTTCTGAGTTAAACTAAATTCAAAATTATTATTAAATACCAACTCACAAGTAACGATGTTCCTAGTTTTATGAAAAAATTTTTTTTTCAATAAAATTCTGCACATATAAAGTAGAAAATGAAAATTAAATAAATCGTTCAAACCAAGTGAATTTAAGAAAAAAATAAGAACCAACAAAAATGCTGAAAATTTAAAAAACCTCGAACCCTTGAGCATTGAGTTCTAAAAATCCACATAAAATGACGATCCATTCATGGAAACACCAGAAAATCTTTCAGATCATACAAATTCTAGGAGAAATACTAAAGGTAAGAAAATTTCATGAATGAATTATTTTTTGAAAAATATAAAATAATGCCTAAGGTCTACAAAACTTCAAATTCTAGAGCATAAAGTTTGAAAAAGCGTATAAAGCAACTAAAAATTTTGAAAATTCTAGAAAACACGACAAAGTCCTGAAACTTCTACAAAAACAAAAATTATATCAAAATTCAAAAATATATTTAAATTATAATAGCATGGCTTCAAAGTTCAATGGAGTATAATCGAATTCAAATAATTTTATGAATAAAAATTATTAATGCTTAACTACAGAATAGTTTTCGAGTTACTGAAACGAATTTTAAATGAAAAATCTGATTCAAGTTAGAATCAACAAAACCATGAAAACGCAGTTTAATTAAATTCAGAAAATTAGTGTTTCGTAAAAATGGTCCACCGACATCAATTTGCGTAAAATGTGTTTCGAATAATCGACAAGTTTCAATGACTACCCAGTCGACAAAATGACGTTTCGCCGTCTCTGCAGTTTAGTCTACACGAAAGAAAAAGGATTTGCTGTAGTAGCAAATAGATGTGCGGTCTGCTGTTTTAACACAACTTGAGAGGATGAATTTTTTTCGCAATAGTAGCTTTTTTTTACCTCGACAAATTTTTTTTGCTACCAGATCACAATTATTACTATGCAATAGAATTTAATGCGTAACAATTGGGCTCTTACAACAACAACAAAAAGTTACTGCTGCAAAATAAATTCGATTTATCAAGTTGAGTTGAAACAGACCATTTTTTTGCTGATATAGCTTTTTTTCCGTGTAGCATGTTTTGACGAATTCGTCCTGAAAAATCACTGTCTGATGAGAATGGATCGCTGCTCGAGAATGTTGGAGAATGTGCAGTAGCACCACTTGTTTCGCTTGCTTCGGTAGCACCCTTCATGAGGTTGCGCTGAACGAGTCTTTACATGCGCGGGTCTAGGTGCACTCGTTTACAAACAAGTCACGTACGCGAGAGGCTGGTTTGGGAAATGCCAGAGTCGAGGACCGGAACGCGAGATTCAAATTGTTGGACGCGCACATCCCCACATGATCGTCTCTTCGGATGAGCCAATTCCGATTCCGGCACTATCGCCTTCACGGATTATTCCTCCCGGTGAAGTTACCAAATGATATCGACTCGATGAAACTTTTATTCTTCGGATTTCTCGTTTTCTACCAACGGCAATAACTCGAAAAACATCAATTATTCAGGAGTGTAACAGTAAGGAATCAAATATGGCGGAAAGAAAAAACTTGAACACGAAATCTTTGTTTTTCCTGGTGAACGCAAATTTTTCGAAGTTCAAAAAATTGAAAATCTTAAAAATTGTTAGTGATTCTATTAAAACTAAATGCTTGAACTCTTAAATCATCATTCTTTCTCGTCATGAAATCATGCTGGTAGACTCAAAATACAATCCTATGCAGCATTCAACCCACATCAACGTGAAGAAAAAAAAAAAAAAAAACAAAGGTTCATAAAAATGTAATGAAAAAATGCAGCAATCTCGTTCCCGTAGACTTGCACCGCGCCAACAGGTTTCATTTAACTTTTGGGTCGCGGAAACGAGGAAAATTCATTTCTCAAAGTCGGGACACTCGGGAGTGTATCAAGCGTCGGCGCGACGTTTAAGTAATGCTTTTTCAAAGAACGAATAGAGGCTGGAATAAACTCGAAAGCGAGCGTTGCTTTTCCGCGGGGCCTCCATTCTTATCGTCCGATGCAACTATAGCTTTCGTCCAGAGCTCTCGGCTAACGAAATGAAAAATGCTTCTTATCGCTCTGGCGACCCTGCGAGTTTTCCTTCCATCATTGAGAAGTGAAGTCGATACAGAAAGTTTTTCCTAAGGAATGAATTGACGCCTAAAAGAGCTCGCGTCTAGTTGCAACTAGAGATGGGAAGGCCAATACGTACAAAAAGAATATTATACCAACTTTAATGTACTTTTTCCTTATTTTTCAGTTTGAGAATTTTTCTCGTTCCCTCGGAGCCAATATCACGTAATTAAGAACAAATAAACTTCCATGAAGTCATTTAATTTATTTAAAATATATAAATTCTGAAATGAAATTCAAAAAATTAAATTATTTTACGGAAGTTTATTTATTACTAATTACTCGATATTGACTCTGTGACAACGGGAAAAATTCTTAAATCTGAAAAATACAAAAGGCAGACCTAGAAAATGTTTGACCGCCAACTAGTTCGAAAGGAAAATTTCGTTTGATTTTGGAAATGATATTTTCTTACAAGATTTCACCTGACAAGTGCTAAATCGTGACAAGTTTATTGAAAAATATATTATATTATTTGCTTCGTAGAGAATGAATGTAAATAACTAGCACTTCTACAGTTCATTTTCGTGTTACTTTCACCGATTGTTTTTGTTCAAGAATCAAGTTTTGATTTATATGTGAATGTTTGGTTACGATGACGTAGAAAATGAAAATTTGTAAAACTACTTCAACCGAGTGATTAAGAGGACACAGAAGCTGCTGTAGTGCGAGAGAGACGTATAGAACGGAAAGCGAATGAGAAGAAGGAGGACGAAAAGAGAATGTCTTCCGTGTCCTCAAACTAGAAAATCAACGAAAATGCTGAAAATCTGAAAAACTTTAGAACCTAAAGCATGGACTTCTAAGCATTCATAATAATATAAATCTATAATAGTCTATAGTATTATCTGATGATAATAAGAATCAATAATAATAGTACAAATGAATACTTACTATGATCTACATATAAAACTAATAATTCTAGAGCATCAAATTCTAAAAAGCTTATAGAGTAATGTATAGAAATTTCAAAAATTCATAAAAATATCAGCAAACGATACAAAATCTTAGAAATAGGGGAGACCGGGGGGTTATGAGACACGGGGGGTCGTGAGACAGGCTTAAAAAACTTAAATGGACAGCGCAAAATCTGGAAAGCGGCTGCTAAACCTTCTTGCTAGACTTTAATCTTTGTTTCTGTAAGGCAAATGTTTAGTTCAAGCGGAATCTTTGTGTCTGTCCAGACCATGACTCTCAATTGTGTGTTCGGAAGTTTGGTTCAACGTTTATGTTTGCAGTATTTTCACTTGGTTTAACAAGCTGTTCATAAGAGTTTGCATATTCAAAATATCCGTTGGTGAAGAGCCTTTTAACTCACAAAAAGAATTTTGCCGAAACATCAAACGCATCGATGAAACGAGTGCCATGTTAAAAACATTGTAATTGGGGGGTTGTGAGACAACGTTATCGGGGGGTTATGAGACATGCGATTTTTGGAATATTTCAACCTAACATCGTATTCAATAGCTGTAATTCACTGTAATATTTGCGATAGACCTGTCCACTTGAAATGTGCCAATTTAAAAGCCGGATATTACACATGCGTCCATTGTGAATCCGATTAATCCCAATTTCGCTCGAAAAATGTTATATATACCTATGCATTTTTTGTCATTTGCTTTCTTTCCTCTAAACTTTTTCAACCGAAAATAACATTGTAAACCACAGAGCATTCATTTTTCAAGATGAAAATAAAAAATTTTGATAAAAGTATGCCATTTTTTCTTTATATAAGAGCGTGTC
>JAPYZL010142233.1:0-12894 GCA_030522825.1 Platygaster orseoliae
GATGGATTTTTGGATTTGGTTTGATAATATCGATTTTTCGGAATGAGTGATTTGATTTATACTTTTAGTGTGTTTTGAAGATTAGATTTCTGTATATTGCATTTTCATAAAGTTAGTCGTCATCGAGATGTGTTACCGTAAGCACACGGAATACGTTTTTTAAAAGTTTTTTGTGATTTGATAAGATGACGACGAGAAAGTGATTTTATTGATTTTACCTAATTATTTGCGATTGTTTCTTTTACGTACTGACAATGGTTCTTTATACCTGATATTATATTGACATATCGCAAATTTTCGGGCTAAAGGGATTCGATGCAATTGTGAGTTACGATTTGAGAAAGAGATTTTTTTTAATGATGTGTTTTTATAATTGATTGTAAAATTGTTACATAGATGAAAAAATTTGTTTAAGGATCCTGATGAGGACCCAATATGAGGTCGGAATATTGATCAAGAAATTAATAAAATATATTTGAAAATACTTGGCTCTGAGTGATTGACGCCTTTCTTTTATCATACGACTATTAACAGAGCAATTTAATTTTTGGAATTAAACTCATATTATTCGTTTTCTTCTCTGAAATGCTTTTGAATTTCATTATTTTTCTTAAAACTTTGAGTTTTTTTTGTGTAATTTTAGTGTGCTTGATTAGTACTTCTGCAATTCAAGAACGTTAGTTACGTTTTGTGCTTGGTTGTACATTTTTTGTTGAAAACTCACTCGTTAATGAATATTATCTTTAAGCATTCGGTATTATTAGAGAAAGAAAGGAATTCTTCGTTACTTAAGATTTTTTATTGTTCAAAACTATTATAGTACATGAAGAAAACCATTATAATAATGACCATAACGAGGTTATACGGTGAAAAATAAAAGAAATTAAGCAATTTCACAGAAGACTTTCGTAATATTCGTGGTGTTTTGGTGGGATGAATTTCATCAATTGGCGCAGGTATTTCTTCCTCTCACCCGAAAAGCCTTGCGGTACCATTGGCTTCAAAACCATCTTTTCGAAATTAGCAATGTTTTTTCCTGCAACAAAGAAATGTTTTTAACTAAATTTGGCAAGTCTAAAACTTTTGCTTCCTACCCTAATAGAAAGTGTTTACATTTCAGTGCGTCCGCACATGTTTACGTAAATATCATGTGAATCTCACGTAAACAGTTTTGATGCTGTTGATATGATGTTTACATTCTGTACAAAAACCAAGGCACTACAAAAACGAGCGACACTACAAGCTGGAAGAGGTACAAATTAAATATATTATATAAAATATTAATTAAATTAATAAAACATAGAGCAATCAATCCTTTAATTAAGAATTCTCGAAATTAAAATTGTAAGAATATGAACTGCAGAACTTGAAAATTATGATATATTATTTTAATTCTCACATTCTGAGATCCAGCAAGTAGACTTGTTTAGCTCTGAATTACGGAGAACACAATTTAAGATTACAAGATATAGAAAAATTTCTTGAATAAATATAGATTCAATGAAACGTAACCATGGGATTTTCAAATATAACATTTTTTTTGGTGATTTTTTCGACGCGATGACACCATCGCGTCCAGATGCTGCCAAGTTTGCCAAGTTTTAAAATTAGAGTTTGAAAGCAACCAATCACGGTTTTCAATCGGATAATAGCTATTTTCAGGGATAAAAATTTAAAAAATTCGATAATACTCAAATCTTAATACGATTTTGTGCCTTATTATTAACCATTTTGAAGATGAAACATTATGTTTGTCTGTGGTTGATATTAATACATTTTCAGTTCTCTAAGCGTTTCTACTAGAGTAAAGGGACATTAAAACAACCTGGATTGGCTGCCTGGCTCTTTGATTAGTGAATTACTGAGGCTCATAATCTTCAGCAACAAATAACTTGACTACGCTATACTTCTTCACCAAGTGCGTGAAGCTACATATAGACGGCCCTAGAATTAATTGCTTTACTATTGCACCCAACTATTTTCTTAATTGCGTAAAATGGAAGAAACGTTTTTTCAGGATTACGGTAATCCCGTAAATGTTTCGTCCGGCAAGACCCATAGCCCTTTCGAAGTCCGATGTAATTGACTTGATATGCAGCCAAAGAGCGGTGTTTTGCAAAAAATTAAACACGCACTCGTAATCGCTCGTACTCTTTTTTTCCATCAAGGCATTTGACAATGTAATGTTCTGTAACAAAGACGAATTACATAAAAAACGGACCCTTTAAGTTGTGAATAAATACCTTCAACATGCCAGTGTCGTGTAGATGTTACTTTTTGTATTGAAAAAAAAAGAATGCTTCGATAATACGAAAAAAATTTGGTTCCAATAAAACAATTTTCAAACGGGTAGATACCATTGCCCAAATAAATTTTAGACAGTCTTCAAAAAAATATTTCACTCACATATTATGTTACAATGTGTTTTTTCATGCATACAAAATTTTTCAATGAATGAATATACATTTTATGAAGTTTAGAATCTTAAACTTTTCATATTCCCATTTCATATAAAGTAATTCGATTTTCATACTTCTCAAGTAACTGAGGTTAGGTCAAATCAAGATTCTAAATTCAAGAGAAAAAATTCAAACATTTTTGAAACTTATGACGTAATTTGAAAAAGTGATATCATATCATCAAAATTTTATTCTTCTATTATTAATTGAACAAATTTTTCGATCATAAAGTTTATTTTTCTTAAAAGTATAATTTAGGCAATTTTCAAAATATACAGTAAATATGATTCGGATGAAATGAATTCTATAAACGTCATTTTATTTTTATGCTGTATTACTTTCGAGGATAAAATTCATTTACAAATTGAATTTAGATTGGATACAGATGGAATGACGGAATTCGATAAAAATGAAATAAGGAAGAATTTTCACGAATAGTTATATAAACAAAAATTTCAAATCAGCTTATTTAGATTGAACCTAAACTATATATTATTTTGAATCATACAAATTTAAAAAAATTTTCCGCATACTGTGGATGTTTCTGTTTAGAAAATGAAAAGTTAATACAGATATAAAATTCATTTGAATGCTCAGTCTAAAAAAGGCCCAAAAATTACATGAAATTTAATTATTCGTATATTTGTCAAAGAAGCGAAATCTAAGAATGTTATTTTGACATCGAACATATCAAAATGAAACAATTGTTAGGGTATTGTGATAGACAATAAAATTTCATCCCCTAGGAATAAAAGTTCTACAAAAATAGATATTTTTATAGATTCTTTAGAAAATAACAATTGCATCTATTTTAAAAGGTTTTTTTTTAGATATTGTTTTCGTATTGTAACTAATTATCTTAATAAAATTTCGTAGTATTTTCATAGCAATTAGGTATTTCTGTGGATCACTTAACATGTCTCTAGAATTTAAAAGTGTAATATTGAACATGTAAACGATTTCAAGTATTGGAATTACGTTTATTAGTTAACATTATCTATTTTACTAATACAAAAATAATTTCATCAAATCACATTTTCTTCTGACAGATGCTCTTCCTTCAAGAAATCGACAGCCGACCAAAAGCTATATGGTTGTTTGCCTTCGTTGACCATTTGAACAAATTTATCACACTTTATAATGCGTGACATTTTTCACAGGGTATCGTAATAATTGGATCATGCTTCATTAGCATGTTGAGCACGCATTTTATTGTGCGTCGAATGCGCACGATTTTCCTTTTGAATGACTCGCGCCAGCGCGTCCACGCATGCGCCGCCCGAGCTTCGGGTAGCCACCGCCTAGGTGGCTACTGGTTTACTTTTTCCTGCAGTCCGATTGTGATTGTAGCGGCTTAAGTTCGGGTCAGCCCGGCAAGCGTCTGTATTTTTGCGGCTCCGTAGTGGGGAAGAGGCTGTGTACCTCAAACCTGACTCGGCCACGGGTATTGACGAATCCGGCTCCTAAACGGCGATACGTTGCTAGCGTTTAGCTCCAAGGGCAGAGATATTTCAATGTGTAGAAATTCAGTTGCCATATGGTAATGGGCTACTCCCCGGCGGATTCAACTCCGACCGGATAGGCTTTGTGACACAAGTTGTCCCTGGATAAGAACGAAGGAGGGATAGTGGAGATTCAGTGGGCACTGCGATTGCTGATACAAGTGACCCTTACTGATTTGATGATGATTGGTCGCGAAGTTTACTGCCCTTTGTGGTTGGCCCGGTGAGAGCGTTTTGTTCGCTGTATTGATGATGCTTGAACTTTCAAGTGACGATTCGCTTTTCTTCATATACGCACAAAGCTGGCTGTGCTTAAATCGACCGCCTCCACGTGGCTCCCCGCGGATGCATTATACTTGCGAGTATAATGTCGCTGAGCGTCGATAGTGCAACTCCATGCAGCACATATATGGGATTTTTCCCTGAACGTTCCGACCATACTTGGTATGTCTAGCTTGGGGGTGGGTAGCCCCTAGCGGGGATTCTGTTTTGCGCGATATCCGAGTAGGATCCATGCGTTGTCAGAATTGAATGTAGCGGGTTAAGTAGTGGGTGAAGAGCGTGGCATAGTTCGCCTTTAACCAACTGTAATTTTCATTACTTTTTGAAGTGAAATAAAGACAGGTTTTTTGCTTCATAAGGAACATTGTTCTTTTTTGGCATTTTTTGCAACCTTCTAAAACTAAGATTTAGTAGCCGTCACAGGCTCCATATCGCAATGCCCAACTTTCCTTTTCTTTTCTCCACCCTGGTAGCCGTCACCGGCTCCAGGTACCGTCCTCGAACCCCCCCCCCCCTCTCCTGGTAGCCGTCACCGGCTCCAGGATCACGCTTCCTTTTCCTGCTTCCTGGTAGCCGTCACCGGCTCCAGGTCCCTTCCCCAGCTTTGTGGACATAGTCGTAAATCCTATAAACGCTCTCCTCTCCAACCATAATAGTACCGCCTGTAATTATATAAAATATTTCAACGACCCTGTCAAAATTACGCGGTAATTCTCGGCAAGTCGGGAAACAATAGGAAATTTGACATAAAAATTGTCCTGACCAACTCGAAAAGATGTCTGATAAATTGTGAACCGCGAGAAAATTTTTCTTGTAATTTTCAGATGGGTCAAGAAATATCCAAAAAAATTTTTTTTGTGATTCGGAAACTTACGAAAAAATTTCCGCGCAAAATTTTCTGGCATTTCCTGATTTTCCGGAAATATACTGTATACTTATGTTACAGTCACGTTGAGTTCTGTCGGATTATATTCCGGCCCGTTTTTGCTGAACCTAAGAATCCAGCGACAAGCTTGTCTAACCTTGATCGCAGACGACACCCGCAACGGTGAATCCAAAAGTTATCTAACCAAGGACAATACTATTGAATATTAATACGATCTTATGAGTAAATATTATCAGTGTTTCGTTTCATCATAACTTTTATATATTATACACTTTCCGCCGTAAATGTTGAATAAGAATTCACATCTTATTCGGAACAGATGATTAAATCCCAAATTGCACATTGAAAATGATCATACCTAAAACAACGTTTTTTTTTTTCATCGACTCTAGGACCATAATAGTATATTACGTGACAAGGGACGAAACTGAGCCATTACAAACGAGCGCGAATTCGAATTCGAATTCGAGCGCGAAAAATCTCGGGGGCTACGCCCCCTCGAAATGACATTGCGCGAGTATCGTTGGCTCGGTTAAGCCTCATGTCGCGTAGGATATTTTTCACAATAAGAACATCGAAAATACGGCGGCATTCGTAGTCCGCACAACGTGACAAAAACAGTTGAATGCAGACGAGCGAGTGCGAAACTTGGCGATCCCTAGAGTTTGTAATAAGAGGCTTGGAAATTCTAGGGTTCGCAAAGTACTTTCGTACCCGCTCGCCTGCATTCAACTGTTTTCGTTACGTTGCTCGGACTACGAAAGCCGCCATTTTCGATGTTTGAATTGTGAAAATTAGGTTTCTCCATATTAACAATCGATAACCATCGATTGTGGATCGATGTTTCAAGGAATTGTATTATCCTGACGTGAGGATAATACAATCATCGACGCCAATGACGGGCCCTGAATAATTGACGTGAAACAAATTTTTATTGATAGACATCTCATCCATGACAATGACGACTTCTTTTTCAGTGTCTGTCATTGTTTTAGCTTTTTCTTCAATCACTCGGAACTGGACATTGTTCCGATCTTTAATGCTAAAGTCCGGATAGTGTTGTACAGTCGTGTGGATAAGGTACCCTAAAGTGAAACGAAAGTCAAGGTGGACATCAATGGTTTGTGTGATGCAGTCGGCTTTCTGGTGGTTGCCGTGTAAGTCGAGACACCTGAAAAAGTCATTGGTCAATAATGAAGTTTCAACTGTGAGTACTTCTGATGGTATCTCGAACTATTTGGCGAGGGCAGCAAGTTTGCTGTCTTTGAGCACAGTCGCTTCTTTACAAATTTTGACTTTCATAATAAGATATTTTTTGTGATGATGTTATCAGAGCGATTGGTAAGAACTTAATTGCTTCGGATAGTTAGAGGAAAACGAGAAACCAAAGACCTACGATGTGATAGATGACGACGATGATAGAAACACGAAACCAGCAATGAATCGAGAAAATAGGAAGAAAATTTTATACTCACACATACACTCATACACTCACGCGAAATAAAAACATTTTTTTTTTTTACTATTTCTTTTTATTCTTCATGAAAGACAAATTTTTCTTCCTCCTTCCTCTTAGGTCCAGGAGCCTGAAACAGAAAATAGTTCCAACCTTTCCCATTTCGATTTAAATAAAGATTTTGAAGTATATATATATTATTTTTATTTTGTTTATCTTACCTAAGTGGAAGGGGATGTCGTATGCCTCTATGGCATTAAACACCTTTATAAAGGTGTTTCAATTTCCTAGGCGGATAATCCACACATCATGAGCCACTGAAAAAAATGGGAACCATCACATTATGTGATCATCACATAAATATATAGAATTTGTTTTTGCTTAAAAAAAATAAACAAAATGATTGTACAAGATACAGGCAATTGAATTGAAATGAATGGAAAGAATATACGAATTGAAAGTAAAGAAAACAAATTATATGGAAGGATATGAAAATGAACGATATGAAGATAAAATAAAAAAAAAATGTATGAATGTAACTAATTCAATAAATTATTAAAACGATTCATTGAAATCATGAACGTAAATGAAACAAATAAAAATATATTAAGCAATAAAATGATTTGAACTTATAAATGAATTTAAAATAGAGGAATAATAAATGGAATAAACAAATATATAAAATAAAATAAATGAATTTGAATCTAAAATAATTTATTTTAACTTTACAATAATCGTTTTTATAATAAGTTGTAATAACTTGAATTTATTTTTACAAGTATAAATTCCTAAAGTAATATCTTCATTGTAATACAGTGTTGTACTTTTTCTTCTTTTTTACTCCGCCTGTTATAATAAAAATATTTTATCATTGAATAACAATTATAATGTATTTTATCATACTTACAACATATCGCACTTCAAGTTCTTCCGTCCGTTCTTTTTGCTGCGTTTTCCTGCCCCGTTCTGTTGAAATCTGCAAAGAGAAAAATATTATAATAATAAAAAAAAAAGAAACAGAATATTATTATATGATATGATATACATACTGAAACTATAAAAGAACCACTCAATCGATGACATCTCTCCAAGATTCATATGCCCCAACCATATTTAATCGCTAGGGCTACTTTATGGCGTATTTTTTCTAACGTCTCCACCTTTTCGTATTTTAATATTTTCGGCAGAGCGCATCTACGACCTTCTACCCAGAGCACAGGGTAAGGTATACCCAAAAATTCTCTCGTGTGTTGAATTTCTTCCGTTTCAATAAGCTCTATTATGATGATTTCTATTTTAAGACTGAACTAAATCTCTTTTTCTAGAGCAAAAGTTTTTATTTTTTCCCCACTTAAAACTATCGGTTAAATGGGACCTTGTTTTTTCGACTATATGATGAAATTCTTATAATCATCTTGTCGAGAATTTAATGGTGTAATAGGACTCCGCAAAAACGCACCGCGAAGCGTCACCAACTCGTTGCGAGATCTCTGCAGAACGTCCGATATAAAATTTAAATCGTGCTTTTTATATCTTCTTTAGATGTAGAATATCATACTCACTCATTATGAATTTATCATTTTTATTTATATTTTACAAATTTTAGTGAGGTGTTTTCCAGAATTTTTTCCACGAATTTTCTTGTCTAATATATTTTAATTAACTGTAGAAAAGAAGACAGTGTATTCGTTTACAACGAATCAAAAGAAAAACATTACTGCAGGATTATGAACTTGAATATCAAATTCTTAGTTTAGAAATATATATCAAAGATATTTAGAGAAGATAAGAGTCACTGGACACATGAATTCATAAACAGAGCGTTACATCTTAGAGTGATAAAAAGAACAGCATTTGAAATTTTGAAATTTTGCTTTAAAACTTTCAACACGTTAAGAATTTATTTTACAAATTCTAATGGTGTCAAGTAAAATAATTAATTATTCGGATATTGAATCCTCGAATCCGCTTTTCAAGTCAACATCCAGACAGGCATCATCGTCAACCTCCGTCACTTGGACATTAAAAATTTACAATAGATGAATATCGATTTTGGATCTGTGTTTCAAGGAATTGTAGCATCCTGGTGTGAGGATAATATAATCATCGACGCCAAAGACGGGCCCTGAATATTTGACGTAAAACAAATTTTTATTGATCGACATCTCATCCATGACGATGATGACTACTTTTTTAGCGTCTGTAATTGTTTTATTTTTTTCTTCAATCGCTCGGAACTGAACATTGTTCAGGCCTGGTTCCAATGGTATTTCGTGCTAAAAATTTTTAGGCATGTTTCTGAAGGCGTCAGAAGGTATTGCTTTTAGAAAAGTCTGTACACTCCGAGTGAAGCCTTCCATAGCATCGCGAACTGAATTTTTTGATCTGGCGTGTAACGCATCTTCTACAAGGATGATTGAAAAATTCAATAAGTTTGTAGGCTTCAACACGTAGAAAGTATATTATGCTGCTAGTACAGGCTGAAATAGGATTTTACTGTCGTAGATCGAAGTTTGCTGCCAGTTGTAATCTATGAGAAATCTATTATCAACTGGTTTCCAGCGTATTGAAGGTCTGCAGCGGACAGCAATTCTCTGGATCAGGGTCGCCGAGAGAAAATCCGGGCCCCGGAGATGTACAAACTCGGGCCCCTACCGGCCCTACCCCGAATTCTTTGAAGAAACACTGTGCAATATGACACAATCATATATGTTTATTTTATGAAAGACAAGAATATCAAAATTTTTAGGCTTTTTTTTATTAAATGAGTGATACAGTTATAAGTCACAATGAATATGAATTCATCCATCCAGGTGTCAATTATAAATAGAGGAGAAAAAGTGAAAAAGTCGTCTTATATTTGGCTTGGTGTCTTTAATTCAAACCTTAGAACATTAAAATATTAAATATCAAATTATTTATTCTCATTTACATTCGACCTTGTTCACGTTAGATATGTGCTTTTCTTGCTTTCTGGGCTACAAAATTTTTTATAAATATATCAAAATCTAACTGTTTGGCTAACGGGCCCTCTTTGAAAAAAGTCCCAAGTCCTGATACTCGCTCTTGTGTGGAGCACGATCGGTGAAAGTTTTTTATTCGAGCAAGAACACTGAAAGGACGTTCAGCACTAGCAACAGTTACAGGTATAGTGCAAAACATACGAAGAGCAACACATACATTAGGAAAAATCGTCCCCAAATTTTTAAAAAAGATTGAATTCAGCAAAGTACAGTCCCTTGCCATATTATTAGACCCATGCTGAAAAATCACATTTTTGCCATTTTAACTATCCGAAATGATCCTGTCGCCAATTATCTTGATCACATTCTCCACCGTGGTTCGATAATCCTCTTCTTGGAGATGAAAATTGGAATATTTCTTCTTCGCCGTGTCTCCGACAATCGATAGCAGCACATTTATTTTCTTTCTCTCGTGCTCCGCGTCCCATTTATCAGTTCCGGTCGCAATACAGTAGGAATTCCAATTCTGTTTGAAGAGCGCAAAATTATCAGAAATTTCCCCTGTTTCCACATCCAATGGTTTCGGCCAAGGAATATTTTGTGTCAATAACGTGGTGGTGGCTCCACCTGCTCCACCTTTCCAATTGCTCCATTGATGCACCAAATAATGATATCCTTTCTTCACTTCGCTTGGCCTGCTCGTTCTGTACTCTCTGCATTTGTTGTAAAAGCACGGTTTGTGCCGCCAAAAACTCCTTGAGCTCGTTCCCCGTGTTCATTTTGACAGTTCCTTTTGACGATGGTCAATCCAACCAAACTCCCGATCACGAACTTTCCACGTCACTCTGAGCGTCAATGCGCGCGCGTCCGCTCAAATCTATTCGCAATTTATTCGCGTTTCCACTTCTGACACCAGACCAGTTTATAGCCGAGAACCACATAGTAGTTGTGAAAACGGATCACAAACCACTGATCACAATATTCAAGAAGCCACTGCTGAAGGGACCAAAAAGACTCCAGCTGATGTTAATGATTCTACAAAGATACAAGTTGGAAATTGAATTTGTGAAGGGCAAAGAGAACGTAGTGGCCGACACGTTATAGCACCGTTGGAAAAGGAGACGAACGAGGAGACGTCAAGAATCAACATTTTTGAGATCAAAAAAAAGGAAAGGATTTTCCAAGAGATAGAAAGAATTCATGCTATCAGGGAACTGAAAATGACTCAAGGATGCATTGAAAGGATAAGAGAAAACACAGAAAAAGACGCCACATTACAGAAAGTAAAGGACTTCATTGAAAATGGATGGCCAAGATATATCACAGATGTGGATGATGCATGCAAGATTTACTACAAATTCAAGAATGAGCTCTCCACGGATTCGAGACTTATACTCGGGAACGAGAGAATTGTTATCCCGCAGGAGCTCAGAAAGGAGATGATCTAGAAAATACATGTCGCCCACACTGGAATATAAACGACGCTGAAACTGGCATGTGACAACGTTTTTTGGCCGGGGATGTCTACGCAAATCACACACGCCATCCAGAGCTGCGAGACTTGCACGAGACTATCCATATCACAACAGTAACCACCGATGCAGACACATGAAATTCCGGAGTATCCATTCCAATATGTCTCAATGGATGTTTTTTTTCACGGAATACCAAGGAAAGAAGAATATATTTCTAGCAGTAAAAACAGAATTTTGAAATATCAAAAATCCTATTTGAGGCGAGGAATCACTTTTTCTGAATGCCGTCTGATTGAGGTACACTCATGAACACTTTTTCAGAATTTTTGCGGTCTGTATTTGTACACAAAGACCCAAATTTCATCGTGTATATTTTTTTTTCACAGGAACCTCATGTTTTTGCATTTTTTCTGAACTTTCACTGTCAACGCTGCGGTTTTCCATAGTAAACAATAGCGGCTTTTTGACAGTATATGGACAGTGACGTCACGCGAGGTGAGCGAGGTCACGTGATACAGTCGGAGCGATTTGGCGCGAGAATCATGCGTTTGAATTTCATTAATTAATTGCTAGGCTAATTTTGCAGCAAAAATTGCCGTATGAAAAATTTTTCGTTAAATCAACCATGCTCTTTCTAATGATCATACTTTTAAAATATCGTCGAGTTCCCTATTACAGTGCTTTTGCTTTTGAAAATCATTTATTCCAGATATAACGCAAAGTGCGATTAGGTTCACTTGCTTTACAACAATTGATTAAGGGAACACAGAACCGGGAAACGTCGGTACGACAGAATCAAAATCGTATTTTCAACTTCCTGACTAAGGAAGTGATCGGAAAATAATTTCACTTCAGATATTATCTACTAATACATAACATAATATATTGCATAATTTTGCAAAAAAGCAACAATTACAGTAATGGGATGTTATTTGTATATCAATCTTTTTTTTCACCTTCTGTTATCAAATATAGGCACACGAAAGGTGAAACTCTCTAAAAATCGTGAAAAATTGCAAAATTTAGAAAATTGTTGATAAAAAAGCATGCGTTATTTATATTACGCGATCCCGAGTCAACAAAGCGCCTGCAGGCAAGCAACCATCCTCACACGCGTGACTAGGTTGATTATTCCATAGGATGTGTAAATTAGTCCTAGGTAAAACGAAAAGAAAAACGTAATAGAATAACGCATGCCTTTCTACTAACGAATTTCTAAATTTTGCATTTTTTCACGATTTTTAGAGTTTCACCATTCGTGTGCCTATATTCGATATCAAAAGGTAAAAAAAAAAGATTGATACACAAATAACGTCCCATTATTGTAATTGCTGCTTTTTGGCAAACTTATGCAATATATAAACAAAAATTTGAAAAATTCGTGTCACGCGCCCTACAATATTGAATGACGAAGCTTCCCACAAATTTTCAACATAATATGATTATTGAAAAATTTTTGTTGAGCGCTCTACAGTTATGTATTAGTAGCTAATATCTAAAATTAAATTATTTTCCGATCGATTCCCTGGTCAGGAAGACGAAAATACGATTTTGATTCTGCCGAACCGACGCTGCCCGTATCTGTGAAACAGAACGGGTTCGTCTTCCCCCTTTCCGCCGCCCTCCCCAGGCCACGCGCTCCTACAGTGGGAAAAAAACACTGTCGCTCCAACGGGAAGGAGCAACGTCGGTAATTTCACGTCAGCGAAGCGTTGCTTCCCTGTTGAATCTTGCTAGAGCTGCATTGACGACACAGTCAACGTTAAAAATCTATCGAAAACCAATGAAATTAACTACGGTTATTTGACTTAGAGTCAAAGTGACAGTCATTTCGATGGAAATGTGAGACAAAAAAATTGTATGGGGCCCCA
>JAPYZL010142260.1:0-11539 GCA_030522825.1 Platygaster orseoliae
TTATTGTTATATTTGAGTTCGTAAAATTTATAATTCCGAATATCGTTCAACTTTGAGAGATTACATGAAAATATTCGTTATTTCTCAGTTCTTGCAAAATGAAAACATATTTGATATCTTTTTTTGAAAACATAGTTTTATTTTCGAAATTAATTCCCGAGCAATGAAATTTTCATCAATTTCAGGTTTTTTCAGATTTCCGTTTTATTATAAGTCTTTCGATTTTTGTTTTTAATAACTTGCTGCAGTAGGCAGATATCAGTGGTCAGTCTGATAATATTTTACGTTATTCAGTTTTAAAATTTTCCAAGTTTTCGTCGCCGAACAATGTAACGGATGTATTTAAAAAAAATTGTAGTAAAAAAGCTATTTATTTCCTACGTGGTCGTACATTTTGATATGTTGAAATATCGAAATTCAATGTCGACAAAGTTTACATCCTTGCTCAGCAATCCAAAAAACCGTTAAAAGGGTATATACATAATTTATATCATGAAAAATACTCTTATAATTTGTTAAACAATTTGTTCAAACAAAAAAATTTCACAAAAACAATGTTAATTCGTTAATTAGCAACCCAAAAAACTATGAAAAGTACATATATGTTGTAGGAAAAAATTTCTGCAGAAATTTGTTTTAACGAACTGTTTAAACACAAGAATTTCACAAATTCAATGTTAATTCGTTAATTAGCAACCCAAAAAACTATGAAAGTACATATATGTTGTAGGAAAAAATTTGTGAAAAAAGTTGTTTAAACAAATTGTTTAAACAGGAGAATTTCACAAATTCAATGTCACATCGTTACTTAGCAACCCAAAAAACTATGAAAAGTACATATATGTTGTATAAAAAAATTTGTGCATAAAATTGTTTAAACGAATCGTTTAGACAGAAGAATTTCACAAATTCAATGTTAAATTATTACCTTGCAACCCAAAAAACCATGAAAAGTACATATACTTTGTATAAAAAAATTTGTGCATAAATTTGTTTAAAAAAATTGTTTAAACAAAAGAATTTTACAAATTCAATGTCGAATTGTTACTTAGCAACCAAAAAAACCATGAAAAGCACGTATATGTTGTAGAAAAAAATTTGTGCAAAAAATTGTTTAAACAAATTGTTTAGACAAAAGAATTTCACAAAAACAATGTCAAATACTCACTCTGTAACACCAAAAACCATGAAAATGTCATATATCTTGCAAGAAGGTAATTTTGCAAGCATTTGTTTTAATAAATAATAATAATAATAATAACAATATGCATAATAATGATAATGATAGTACTTATATTATTATTAACATAAATATTAACGGCACGATTAACGGAAATGAGGGAATGTATTAATACCAACGGCAATAATACAAAGAGTAATAATATTAATAATTTTACAATAATAATTATAATGCTAATAATAATATAACTTATAATACTCATAGTATTATTTTTGTTGTTGTTATTATTATTTTTATTAAATATACACTTTTATCGTTTTTTACATTTTAAAGTGTTGTAAATGTGATTTGTAATAATCTATTTAAAATTCAATTTATTCGATTTCTACGAAAAAAAAAAAATAGTTTATCGGCGTCTTGAACTTCACAAGATTACATTGCAACATTAAAATGCCACATTTTCATTTTACATGTCTTGACTTGTCAGTTTTTGCTTTAAAAACTCCGGCCCCGATTTTAACTATCGTAGATTTTAACCATAGTAACTCGGAGCAACTTAGACTTTTGACGCGTTGGTCCACGGCACTCCACGGCTGTCCACGGCTGTCCACGGCTGTCTGCGTCTGTCTGCGTCTGTCTGCGTCTGTCCATAGACCGAGGGACTGCGAGGGAAGGTCGAGAAAAAATCACGTTCAAAGAAATTGGAAAGTTTTCTTCTAGTGAAATTCCGAAAAATCACCTGAAAAAACTGCCGTTATACATAGGAGACATTTTGAATAGTTTTAGAATGTCACCCAAATCTAACGGTTTGAAATGTCTATGATTTTTCTTCGAAAATACAGAGAATTCAGGAGAAATTTTTTGATACTTGAAATAAAAATAAAATATTTAAGAATATTTTTAAAAAAAACTGATAGTCTTGATTTGATTCATTATTTCAGTTATCATGAGTCAATTTTCATGTTTTTTTTTCTGAGTCGATCTTAGTACTTTCCATCGCGATAATATTATTTATTCCTAATTTCTTAATAATCCGACATTTATACAAGTTAATGAAATTTCGTATTGTGAATTACGTCAAAATATAGAGAACTTACAGTAGTATATTATTACAAAAATGTTAAGGAGTTTTTTGAAAACATATCTTCAAAACGTTTTCAAAATTTTGAGTCGTAAATAGTTTGAACTTTCTAGTCTCACGATTACTGATTTTTCATTGTTTTAATATTAGGGCTCGTTTGAGTTTCGTGTAATGCACTTTACATCTATTTTAGCACTTGAAAAAATATCTCCAAAAAAAGACTTTTCAGAAGATTTCTCATTTTTTTATTTAGAGTTTGAATCTGTACATTACACTTTATAATTATCGATTTTATACTTCTGAAAATGGACAAAAATTTACAAAAATTTTGTTTCGTTTAATGAATTTTTTTAATAAGTGTTCCAGATGTTTCAAGATTTAAGTGTTTTTAAAATTTTCGAAAAATGCTAATTTATTGCTATTACTTGAATTATGCTGAATAATTTGGAAAAATGTCAGAAAAAAAATTGAAAAAACTCAATCAACATTGATGATGGTAAAAGTCAATATTAATGATGGCACTTTAGAAATTAATAGGTCAAGTAAAAATATCTATTTATCTAGACCCAGAATATTTTTAATTTCTTAAAAAAATCAACTTCAATTTTGTACTAACGTAAAAACAAATCCGAAATAAAATAATGTAATACCGTTTTTATGATCAGTTTTAGATTGTACGATTTAATTTTGAAAATAAGCAAAAATTAAATCATCAAACATTTCGTCCATGGATTTTTGGGATGAAATTTCCCTGTGAATGCCGACACTTATTTGTGAAAATGGAAAGTAAAAATTCTGAAATTGTGTTATATAGTACAAAAGAAAATTCCCCCCCCCCCTCCGCCGTTTTTTTAATTTGAGTGTAAATTTTCCATGTCTATCTGTTTATTGATCATATTCTAATAATTTTTTACATGAATCATTTCTACAATCGTTTATCTAAAAAAATTACTTTCTTCGTTAAAAATTTTAACACCATTCTAATTGAAGTTACTTGTTTTATTATTAGTTTCTACCGTATTTTTTCTTTGTATACCACACATATATATCTAATATAATGAAACATTTCAAATGTAATGTTTCATTCTAATGTAATGAAGAAGACAAAAAAAATAAATATTGTCGAAAGCTAGAATATTACAAATAACTATCATTTCTATAATATTTTTAAGTCAAATTAAAAACAAATGATGTGTTGCACGCAATTTTTAAAAAGAATCATCTTATCGTTAAAAATTTTTTTTTCTCGAAAACCTAAACACGGAAATAAAAATTCATGTTTTCGCAGAGTTTATAAGTTTGTAATAAAAATTTTCTTGGATATTACAATCCGGTTTTTGTCTCACAATCTACGTATAAAATATGCATGAATCTAAAACTGGAATGCATAATAATTTTTTAAGCACTTCAGATTTTACAACGTTAAATGTTATTGTAACAATGAAAGAATAAAAAGAAAATAGGTAAATGGTTCGTAAAATTTATTAAACGTTCAAAATCTTGTAAAATTATTTGTCAAAAACCGTTGTCCACTTTCATGTAAAATAAATGTTCTTGTTCAGACATGGAAATTAGAATAACGAGCGCGTTAGCGACTTTGTTTAGTGCGTACGCCGAAGCACGTTTTTTGCTTTCAATACTGCAAATGGAAACGTATCAAATGATTAAAACCTTCAGTCTCCAAATTCGTGACTTTGAATACTTTTCATAAAAAATCAAGGTAACACCGTTAAAAGTATTCAAAATCACGAAATTAAAATCGAGGATTAGATTACCCACACTTTTCCATTTTCAATAAATAAAACGTCGATAAACATTGAATAATTCCTGTAGTTAACATAATTTGTTGTCAAAAACTTTTTTTAATGATCTCAACCAACTAATAGAAAAAAATTTCAATAAAAATCTCGTGATAGTACAAAAAATATAATACAACAGAAATTTAACGGAAAAAATGATTTCGAGAATTCTCTTATATTTTCCATATAAAACTTATTATTCAATTTCCTCATAAGGTTTTCCTGGAATCGGAAAATCAATACTTCCTTTAGCACCATAATTCCCTGTGCTAATTTGAATATTTTTACTATCAAACAATTTGATGTTTATCTAATCGATTCTATGAACATCAGTTTGATTCACGTCTAGTCCTGACCTTCGACCTCCAGATATTCAAAAATGACGGTCACCACATCTTGCTTACGATCTCAAGTTTCAAATGAATTACTCATGATAAAAGTTCTGATATAAAAGCGACAGGGCGCTATGTCACAGATAAAATTAAAATGTCCAATGTAACCTTTCATTGCAGTGATATGCTGAATTGTATATTTCCAAAACCTGGCTGTTGTATGTGATCAATTTTTTTGAAATAATAGGATAAATTTTCAAATAATTTAAAGCTGAACACACATATTTCTAAAATCTAACTGTACTTTCTAATCAATTTTTTTTATTTTTTATGAGTATCCGAATTCGAATAAGTGTTTTAATATTTTTCAACGATCCACCGTTTCAGAAAAGTCATTAGGACTCACTCTCAAAATCTGAATCAGTCAAATTTAAATTAATTGAATCCGTCAGTGATGACTTAACTGAAAAATCTGTTGTTCTCGCCATATTGACAGATTCGTCAGTAAAAACGTCACTGATTAAATCTGTTGCGAATCAATCGAAATTCCATAGCCCTATAAACAAATGTTACGAGAGCAAGACTGACAGCATTTGTTGAAATATATTTCTTTGATATTAACGATTAACATGTTGTATAATAAATAAGTATGGTATAGGTATATTCTGAAATTTATGAACATACGCTTGTAAAAGTTGGTAGAAATGAACAGACAACAAATAAAACAATAAATGAAAAATAATTAATTCATTAATTAAAAAAAACGATTCAAATTTTTTGGAATGGGATACTTTATTATTAAATAATTTATAACATAATTATAAAAAAGTAATTTTATTTTTCTTATTCAACGATATCTTGTTTTAAACGAGTATAGATTGAAATGTAAATAAAATTTTACAGTATCAATATTTCTTAAAATTTCTACATAAATTACATACATATATATAATTATCATGAATAATTTAGCAAATAATTCAATAATATTCATGAATTTATTTAGTAACTTATTACACAATAAATTCGAAAATTCTCGTATATTCTTTGATTGTTTTTTATTTTGTTACAAATGAATTATTTTTCCTTAAACTCTTTATATTTGTTCCATTTTTTAATCGACCAATTATTTCATCATTTAGTAGCTTCATAATACATGTATTGATTGAAGAAATTTTTTCAAAAAACTCTCATTTTTCGTTGAATATTGAAAAAATATTATCGTAAATTACACATGTCCGAAAATGTTTACACTATAAATATTTAGACGGTTAAACTATTCGAAAACGAATAAATTAGTATTATAAAAAAATGAAAACTATTGTCAAGTCAGGTAATCTTCAATGCCCTAAAATGATAAAAATTTGTTTCGTGTAAGGACAAAAAGGAATTTTATTGACAAGATAAAAAGTTTAACTTATTTCATAAATTTAAGTATCCTTTTATGAAATGTTATTAAAAATTTTCATCAATGAATTAAAAAAAAACAGTTAAAAATTTTGTGGAATGAAATATTTTTTTATGAGATAATTAATAACAAAATTATAAAAAAGTAATTTTATTTTTCTTATTAAACGATATCTTGTTTTAAACGAGTATCGATTGAAATTTAAATAAAATTTTACAGTATCAATATTTCTTAAAATTTGTACATAAATTACATACATATATATAATTATCATGAATAATTTAGCAAGTAATTCAATAGTATTCATGAATTTACTTAGTAGTTTATTACACAATAAATTCTGAAATGCTCGTAATATATTCTTTGATTGTTTTTTTTTTCGTTGTAAATGAATCATATTTTTTTAAACTCTTTATATGTCTTCGATTTTTGAATCTACCAATTATTTCATAATTTATTAGCTTCATAATTCATGTGTTGATTAAAGAAATTTTTTCAATAAACTCTCATTTTTCGTTGAATATTGAAAAAATATCGTAAATTAAAAGTGACCGAAAATGTTTTGACTATAAATATTTAGCAGTTAAACTATTTGAAAATAAATAGATAAGTATTAATGTAAAAATAAAAACTATTGTCAAATCAGGTAATCTTCAATGCTCTAAAATGATAAAAATTTGTTTCGTGTAAGGACAAAAAGGAATTTTATTGACAATATAGAAAGTTTTACTGATTTTATAAATTTGAGTAGGTATATTTTTCTGAAACGTTGACAAGTATTTTCGAAAACTGATAATAATCCAAAATGCCAACAGCGAATACGATCAACTTTCTTTTTGTAATATTTTAATACAATGATTTTCGATTTCAAAGTAACAGCTTTATTTTTCCAAGATAACAAATTTCATCTACATACATGACAAAAAATTTAGTCAACTCGTGATGGTAGAGTTGTGTCAAATTTATTTGTCAATCTGTTTTGGCCAGTTAAATTTGACTGATTCGCTGTTGCCGAATTCCTTTTAATTGAACCTGTCAGATTTGACTGAAAATCTGTCGTATTTGACAGATTCAGTTTTGGAGAACACTATTTGATTTTTTTCAAGTGCCAAAAACTGCATAAGGCCAGATTCCTCCAAAAAACATGTGTATTTTTTTTAAATTCCATTTATTGTTAAAAAAATATTTCAAAATAAAACTTTTTACAGATAAAAGAACATATATTAGACGACTCAAAAAAATTTTTTTTTTAATTTTTTTTCATGATGGCGGCTCTGAAAACAGCTCGTCAACTTTTTTGGTGGTTTACACGATTTCTTGGAAAAGAATCATCTGGAAGCAAAAAGCAAAACAGTTTCATATTCTGTATCAAATTGGCTATGGTGGGAACTACAACCAAAAATATTCATTGTTATTTAAAAAAGTTATAAACAATTAAAGGTTAAAAAAAAGGTCAAAAATGAAAAAATCCGCTATTTTGTTTTTTTCTCAGTAGAATTTCATCATTTTAGTTCAGACGATAGCCAATTCGATACAGAATATAAAACTGTTTTGCTTTTTTGCTTTCAGATGATTTGTTTCAAAGAAATCGTGTAAACCAGTAACAAATTGGACGAGTTTAATCAGCACTTTTCAGAGTCGCCATAATAAATAAATAAAAAAAAAAATGTTTTTTAATAGTTTAAGATATGTACAATAATCTGTAAAGAGTTTCATTTTGAAATATTGTTTGAACAATAAATGGAATTAAAAATAAAAAAACACGTTTTTTGGAGGAACCTGGCCATAATACTGATTCTAAGAGTTGGAGAAATATCCAAAATGAAGTAAATTCGAAAATTGAAATGCAAAAGCAATTTTATTAACAAAGTATAAAATTGATTTCAATCATATAGTTCGTGGAAAATTCATGCGTTAAAAAAAATCAGTTGAATGAAATATTGTGGTTTTATCGATACAGTTTTTATAACTGTGAATTATTTGTGGGTTTTTATTTTGTTTTTGTCTGATAAAACTTTCTATTTTCGTACTCTCAGTGTTTTTCTTACTGTATGCATTCAATTGAGATTTTCATAATTCGTTTCTAAACCTGTCCAAAATTCTAGACTTATGACCAGACCCGGCGGAACGTTTTGTCCATCCTTGTCTACTTTGCGCGCTCAAAGGCAACGTAGACAAGGATGGACAAAACGTTCCGCCGGGCCTGCCTGTGACGCTCTTTGTCACAATATTTTTTAGACGTTAGGATGCAAATCTTAATATTTGAAGAAAATGTAGCGAGATTTCGACAAAGTAGCTCCAATTAATGGCTCAAGTTTTTGAAAATGTAAAAATGTATTACCTTAAATTTTTTATAATCATTTGAACTTCACAATTTTCAAGGTCATACACTGAACTTGAGGTAACTTTGGAAGGAAAAGGTAAAAGTCATCATTGATTAATAAATTGTACATTTACAGGTAGTAAATTTATTTTAAAATATTTTAGAAATTATTCATTACATTTCAATGTAATCAAACATATGTTTTGCATTCTCTGCATTTTGCATTATGATTTTCGTGAGTTCATTTCAGAGTAACCCTGAAAAAAAATCAATAGTTAATTTTCAAGTTAGAATGTTGACTATCTATTCTGATGAGGAATTTAATCCTCTCAAGTATGTATGATAGCTATCTCATTAAAATTCACGGTCACCCTGAAATTCGGAGACGTAATGCAGTATAGAGAATATTACGTGAAAATTTTAAAGTGACTCAACATTTGAAGGTGTACTTCGCAGTTTAAGAATAACTTTGCAAAAATAAGTTCCGCCCGAAGTTTAGGGATGACCCTTAAAAAATAGGAATTTTTTAACGTCAGAAAGAATAGACCAAATTAAAATTGAAGAAAAAAATTGTAAAATTTGATTTATACAGTTTTTTTAAAGAAAATAAATAACTGAAATTTCTAACACTGTCTTATAGGAAAATAAATGGCAGAATAATTTGTATTTTTGTTTGCCAGAATTTTCGTGAATTTTAATTTATTTTCTTGATAAAAGCTCAAGAAATGACCTAATTTGGTCAAAAATCATAAAAAAATATTGGAAATTCATAATTATTTACCATAAATATTTAATTTGTATAGTAATAAAATGGTTTTATCATAAATATTTACGAAATCTCTTGAACACCCTTATATGTTAATTTATTATTTCAACTTATGATGATAGTGGGAGTTTTTTCAACTTTCTTTGATAAAGTTACAGTATTCAAATAACGAAATTATTAAAAACTCAGAAAATTGTTTGAAACTTACGGAAAAAATTTGTTAATGTCATCATATTTCAAAGGATTTCTTTTTTCATAGCATTTCGAAGTCACGTTTTACTCGATTCGTCCAGAAAATCCCTCGTTGACGACTCATAAAAGATATTCCTCCAATAAAAATTGCAAAAATTAATAGGCCAGTCATAATCATCAACGCTGGAAAAATAATATAAAGTAAAATTCTCATTATGCTCTTTTTTTAAAAATGTGGATGTTCCCGATTTTAAAATGATTCTTAATCTAAAGATTTCATAAAACTGGTTTTCTGATGTAGCTGAATTTAAATGAAATGAAATGAACGTGAATAGCAATAATTTTTAAATAATTTATATATAATATCACATATTAGAAGGAAAATTTTATTGAATAACAATGGAAAAATAAATTTTTAGTTTAGACAAACAAAATTTATTTGACTGTAAAATATTTTTAGTTTGGATAAACAAATTTAAGTTGGCAGAAACGTAAATTTTTTTGGCTAAAATAAAATTTGTTAGACTGGAATAAAATTTGTTTGTTTGAAATAAAAATTTATTCAAATAAACCAAATTGATTTTTCAGTGGAAGAAAGTATTTTGAACAGAAAAAATTTTAGAATCGGTCATTTTTCACAAGAAATTTGGAATTTCTTCCCAGTCTAAATAGATTATTTTCCAAAAACAATTTTCAACTTAAAATTAATGAAAAAATCTCTGGAACGATATTAAAAAATGAATAAATTGTATGTTAAGTTCTGGTTTACTTACGCGTCGACAAGGATATGACGACAGGTTTTCCATTTCTCGATTGGTTTTGTGCAGCTGGTGTAGGTTTTGCATCATTTTCACTGAGTTTTTCATGATGTTCTATTTTTTTTATATTTTCAGTTGAAGTAGATGACAGATTAGAAGCAAATGTAGTAGTTCTTTCCACTTCGCTTGTTTCCGAAGATGATGATGTTCTGTCATTTGCAGTCGTCGTTGTTTCGATAGTAGATAAAATGCTGGTAGATTCAAAAGTAGTAGTCATAGTTGTTTCTGTTGTACTTAAAATAAAGCTTGTAGTAGTTTCTGGAGAACTAGTAGTGTCATCATAAACAGTTATTTTTTCATCGCTGGTAGTAGATGAACTTTCATGTCCATTATAACTCGCGAGGGAATTCTTAAAATGGTTTCGTTTATTTTCTATCAGTTTTTCAGACGATGTAGTTAATCTGAAGAAAAATTGTTTGTTTCGAATTGAGTTTTTCATATGCAACTTCTTTATTCACGAGTGCAGTTAATTGATATGTATTTTGTGAAAATTAGTTGTAAAAATGTATTAAAACAATATTTTCATACATTATTAATAAAAATTTTTTTAAATGGTGTTTCACGAATTACAATATTTTTGTGCCCAAGATATTTGGTATATCAGTATTAATTATTTATAAGCAGACGTTTTCAATATAAAGCAAGAATTTATTTCAATTAGAGAAAGGATATCATAAATGAATGAAAATGCAGGCAAAAAGGTGATTTTTGAAGGTTTGTCAGGTTATTCCAAAAGACGTGTACATACTTTCGAAATTCATAGAACATTATAAATATTATTGATACTTTGAGAACATCAAAAAAATTTACAACAAATAATAAGCCTTGTTTATAAAAATTTTTGATAAAATTAACTTCACGATTTATTCACTCGTTTTCCATAGAATTCTTCGTGGAAACTGTAAATCCATTTTCCTTTGTTTCAATTTTTCTTTTCCCAGGAACAGTTGTGGAACCCTCAGTTGTTGTTGACTCCACAGAATCCGGAAAATACGTAGAAGCACCAAATTTGTTAATTTCCTCATTTAAATCAACACTCAGGACTATAATAATCTTTATTTCTGATAAACTATGTATTGGTATTACAAAAATACAAAGATAACACATAAAAAAAATATCCATTTTTAAGCTACTTATTGGAAAAAAAAGAATATTTTATCACTGCCAGGAATTGTTACAAACTAAACAAAAAACGACTGCCTCGCTACGGTCGAAAAACGCATTATATGAGCTCGTAAAAAACGTGTTATACGTATGTATAATACATTTTTATGTTTTTTGAACTGAAACAGCATCAAGTAATACATTTTTATGTTTTTTGAACTGAAACAGCATCAAGTAAATCATGAATAATTTTACCAAAAATATCAGGTTGTAGGAAAAGTTCGTAGAAAAAAATTCGAAGTTTCTTTTCTTTTCTAGAATATTCTCGAAACTTGAAAATATGTGATCAGTTTTAGAACATTCTCGGTCCTTTTACACTAGACCTATAAATTTGCGTTCACACGTTTTTTCTCGCAGTTATGGAGAACTTTTCAAAACGTAATTTTCGAGTCGTTTTATATTACGAGTGACTGCGTGGCTCCAATGCAAGCACAGCCACAAGTAATATCAAAAGTGCATTTGGAGAGTCCAGTGTTAAC
>JAPYZL010142261.1:0-26043 GCA_030522825.1 Platygaster orseoliae
TTCGTTTACTCCACTCGATTTCATTTTCTCCGCTCATATGAGTGAGGTAAATGAAGTCGAGTGGAGTAAATGAAACAACCTGAAATCGCTCAGTTACGCTATCTTTGACAGACGTCGTAAATCGAGTTTTCGATGTTCGAGTTGTGAAAAAGCATTTGCTGTAGTAGCAGGAAAATATAATGTTTTGACATAACTTACTGCAACAAATTTTTTTGTAGCAGTAGCCTGTTTTGTCTTGTCTTAGCAAATATTTTTTGATATCAGAGAGCTTTTTTGCTCCTACAGCAAATTTTTTTTTCCTAAAACTTGTTGTAAATCTAGTGGATCCTGGATTGAAAATCCATCGATTTATTGATTATTAAAATTTTCTGGCTTAAAATCAGTGCCTCTTAAGAAATGTAGAATAACACCAAGAAAATTTTTTCGTCTATCCAATGCAAACTTTATTGCTCATCTATATTTAATGTTTTTTTTTTTTTATTTATAAAAGGATTTGTTCATCAGTACAAAATACATTCGTTTTATTGCAAAAAAACGAGTTTTCAGACTCACAAAATCTTAACTTATTGCATGCTAAATAATTTTCTCGAGAAAGAGGATATATACAATTTTCATTGTATGAGTGGAACTTTTTTTTTCGTGGTTCTTTAGTCATAAAAGTACTGAACAAGACTTCAAATTGATACTGATAGACAAATTTTGTTGGTAGACAATTATATTATAGATTCGGACTAAGTCTTATATATGAAATAGAATGATACACATCTTGAACAGAATTTCACTTATCAACAAAAAACGAATGTTACAGGGTATTTCAGATTGTACGATTTGTAGATGAAAATTTAGTTTAATTAAATTTAACTGAATTAGAGCTTACGTTTTGATTGTATCGAATAAAAAAATTGCTGTATTTTTGAAATAATATAATTGCAAACAAAATAATTTCTTTTTTTAGAATTTCTTGATAAAAAAATTGATTAAAAAATTCATCAATAGCTAAAAAGTACAAATGTTTTTCTGAACTATAGGAAAATTCAACATCAGAAAAAAAGTCCAAGTAAAGAAATCGTGACTCGACTTCTACCTGAAAAATTCATCCGTTTAATGTACACTGATTAAAAATTATATATTTCGAATCTTAGATATCATATACCTTTTATGACAATTTTTTTATAGAATTCATGACAAAAGAAAAATCAATAAATTTAAGGTATGGAAAATATACTTACATCTTTGATTGAGGATTAAAGAATGATTTAGTTGAATTTACTGCAAAGTGAAAAAGTTAAATTAATTCAAGTAATGCACGAATAAAAAATTATTTTTCGTTCAGATTTAACGAATAAAAAGGAAAAGGTTTTGAATGGAAAAGATTTGAAATTTCAATATTCAAAATAAAAAATTATCGTATTTAGAAGATTTTTTTGTGTTCAAACGAATAGTTATAGAGCATCAATAAACTTATTTTCGGTATCATTTTTCAGTAGCAAATTTTTCCATGAATGACTTCAAAATCAGAGAAAAACTTTTTTTTTCGCCTCTCAAACATCGAAAATGAGCAATTTCAGACCTGTTTCGAGAGACGAATATGTCGTATTTCAGGCAGGTGGGTAGCAAAATTTCATACACATGCGTAGTGCCCACTGCTAATGGAAAATTCCTTTCATTTCTTCAAGATTTCAAGAAATGATAGGAAGAAATGAAAAACAAATGAAATATCAAGAAAAAACAATGCGTGCCCCTAACCTTCATGGTCTCTCTTAACAGTCCAGTAATTGCTCATTCTCGATGTTTTCGAGGCAAAAAGTATCGTGTGTGGGACAGAGCTCACATCCGATTGGAATCCGTGTGATTTCAGCCTTCGCTTCGCTCAGGCTGCAAACTCCACACTCATTCGCATCGGCTGTTTTCGCTCCTTCCCACACAATATACTATTGTAAAGAATATGCAATTCAAACATTGAATAGTAAAAAATCGTTCGATTATTATAATTCATGAAAATTATTCAGGAAAAAGATGAATTTTGGCTGATTCATAAAAAATTTTGATTGATCATAATCGCACGATCATGTCCATTTTAACGCATTTCACCATAAATATCAAAACTACAAAATTTTTTAGATTTACGAATAAAGAAATGAAGAAAATATTAAGAAATAAGATTCTAGTAAGCAATTTCTACCTATTAAGTAGAATTTCTTCAGTTCGTTATAATAAATTCACCAATTGAACAATTCTTTTTAGAAAACGTTATTATGTGTAAATAAAGTATCGTAAAATTGTATTCATAATATAATTCAATAAATTACATTCTTCAATAGAATAAATAATTTTGGAAATCATAACCATCTCTCATCAAAGTTAATTGTTAATGAAAACAATTTTTGTGCATTAATTAATTATTGTACAGCTTTTCTGTTCTATTAAAACCTTCAAATAAATTTTATTTTTCAACCTTATTTCATGCAGTCCATGTAAATTTGACTTCGATCATTATTTGTCACTTGGTTAATTTAAACTAAACAAATTATGCTAATGGGTCCACCTCTTTTGTAAATAATCAACATATCTCTTTTTTTCACCAGTTTTTGTTATTTTCATGATTATCATTAACCTAACGTTTTTTTTCCGATCCCAAATGAATTTATTTACATAATTCGATAAGCAAGTAAACATTATGAAATAATTCTACATACCTGTCTAAAGATTTTTCTTTCGAACATAAATTTTTTGATGATGGAAAAATCCGCTAGATGAAAGGAGGTCGCTTGTCGAAAACGCTGGAAATAAAATTGCATTCAATTATCAAGCCTTATCGGCAGATACCGCGTATTGGAGGTTAAAGTTGGAAAAAAAATCACCCGGGAATAATGAAATTTCGTGATTACCATACGATCTCGCGATATTTGTGCCGTGGAACAGTTTGCAACTTTTCGCTTTTGCAGTTGGCCAAAGAACACTCCCCTCCACTCTACCCTCCTGGCCCTTCTACCCTCCGCTATTGCTCAATACCAGCCTCATGAAACTTAATGCACCATAGAGAACGAATGAATGAAGTTGGGCGAAATCGTTCTGCGTTTTTTTCCAAAATGTTGGCAAAGTTTCGTCACTTTACCCTCAGGATGGTTTTACCGAGCTTGGCGAATTTATACCAAAACAAGCGATTCGGTTCAAAACTAGAAAAAAACCACGCCAAGTGCTTCCGGGTCGACAGGAAGGGGTGGGAGGGGGATTAGTTTAGGTGATTTTTAAGTGGCGTTGGACATACTGGTATAGAGAATGTTCTGCGAAATTTAAATTGGTTAATATCATTTTTCATCAGCAAATTAGGCAGTGACAAGATTTGTATTATGGGGATTTGTGAAAATTATATGTTTTTGGAGATAATTTCCAGGGATTTGGGTAAATATTTGTGAGGTTTGAATGTTTTTTTTTGGGGGGGGAGGGGTATGTAAGGTATATCATTATTGTTATAAAAATTATCAATCTTTATTCTGTGCAAGTTGAAAAATTACTAATTTCATATTTTTTTTTTGTCAACTTTGTGGTTCACAAGCCATGATCTTTCGATTCTATCAAAAATATTATTTCTTTTATATTTCTTTAATTTATATCCAATAAGCCAATAATAATAAGTTTTTACAACTTAGAAAAATGTCTGTAATTATTAGAAAATAATGCAGAAGTTACAGTGAATTATTCAATTAAATATAAGTATAGAAGTTTATGATAAAAAAAGTTTTGAACTGAAAATATATACTTTTCTTACTTATATAATTCATGCAACTCAGAATTTGTCTTAAGTAAATGAGGAGAGTCATGAATTACAGTCACGAAAAAATTAGATTATATATGAAGTTGATGATTGATATTACAGTTGAGCGTATTTTTTCAGGATTTTATCAATTTATGAACGATGGTGATGGTTTTTTGAACGTAAAGATCAAATCAGTTATATATTCAATTCTGGAAGTACAACGCAATTTAGACATTCTTATTCAAACAGCTATAGAACTACAGTAATTTACAGCACAGTGACTAGAAAATCATAAATATCTATTTCAACGATTCACACATTTGACGGTAAAAAGTAACTGTAATCAAGAATGTACACTTCGAAAATCAAATGGATGGTAGCTTCAAAATTCAAAAATCCGAAAAAATTGAAAGATCATACTCGTAGAACTGTATCAATATTATTAGATTTTTTTTTAATTCTGAAGGTACTTGATTTCTCTGTTAAACTTTGTTCAAAAAATTGTTCTCCTTGAGCTTTCGAAAACAAGTAAAACTAATCAAGAAAAAACGTATTTACATTAAAAACACTTATTATATTTGATGACTCATGAAGATATTTTTCAATTTTAAAAAGTCCGTTATGGAAAAATTTACAAATAGTTTATCGATGAAAAATCTTGTTTTTTTTTTTAGATTATTGAATAATCTACCCTAAAATTATAATAAACTGTTTTTAGAACTACATGAAGAGATTCAAGAAAACATTTTCAAATTCTAGAAAGCGTCTTTTGAAATGTCAAAAATTTAGTAGAGAATATTTTCCTTTTCGTCGCGAAATTCAAGCATGCAATCTCAATATAAAATGTCTATTTCGTAAAGTATTTAACGACGTACTCTTAAAATTGGAAAAACTGCTTAATTTACTTAAAAAAAATATTTTATAAGATATTTTCCTATTCTGAGAGGTTCATTTTGAAACATCAACATTATAACGTAACACACTCCGAGAAAAAGGACCTTATATGCAAATTAACTTGATCCATTTTTATTTTTCTGTTACAAGTAAAAAATTTCTAGGTAGTCTTTAAGTTTTCCGAATAATGTGACAACATAGCATAAAAAAAGAAATTTTTATTCCGATGCCCCTTCCTAAGTTTTCGTATTAAAAAGTCCAAGATTTTTATCCCAGTTTGCTAAAAAAAACTTTATGTTCGTAATACCTTCAGTTCGCGAAATTTGAAGTTTAAGGATCCTATGATTGCAGCAAAAGGTCTGCCACCTGTCGGAGCTGTTTATAGAAGGGCACAATGACGGTCCTTTTTTCCCTTCATCGGCCCTCTGAAACTCTTTACGACTTCATTGTGCTTCGGGTGTACTTTGCCCGCGTGATCGGCGAAAATCTTTTTTCACCGGCTCATTTTACGGGTTTCGAGAGAGGGGTGCAGGGGGAGGGGACGATAATCCTAGCACTTACATCCTTATAAACGCTCACCGCGGGGGCGTTTTACTGCCTTTTAATTTCGCGTTATCTTACATTGGCCCCACTGGTTATATCGGTGTGATAAGTTCATCCTTAGTTTACGCAGAGATTTTGCTGATCGTGAACTTTTATTTCAGTGTTTTATATTTATCAAGAGTGTTTCATTATCCACATTTCTGCGATGTATGAGTGATGGTGTTTTACATTTTTTAATCAAGATCTGAAAAACTTAAGAGTAATTTTTGTAGAATTGAGAAATTTTTGATGAGTTTGTGTTGTATTTCAAATTTAGGAAATAGTCAAAAGTGAGAGGACATTGAAAAACATGTAAATTTTCGAAAAATGCTGCAAGCTTAGTAGATTTTACTAATTTTCATACTATTTCGAAATACGTGTAAAAATGTTTTTTTTTTTTAATTTTTATTCGCAGCCTCAATAACTCGAAAAGTATAAAAAACTTAGTAAAATTTTAATGAGTTAGACAAACTTCGATAAAATTTGAAAAGTTCGAAATATAGTGTGTACTAAATTTTCCGCAAATTTTTTTAAATTTCAGTGAATATTCAAAGTTTTGTAGATTATTTTTATGACACCAATGTTTGTGACTCACCACAAACGCTTTCACACTAGCAAAAAACCTTTCATGTGTGAAGTTTGCCAGAGTTATTTTGCATATTCCGGAAGGTTAGCTATTCACCTCGCTATTCGCATGCGTACGCACAGTGGAGAAAAGCCCTACGGTTGTAAAATTTGCAAAAAACGTTTCACGGCTGTATCTGTCCAAAATAGGCATAAACGCGAAACGCACGCATATAAACGTACCGGTACGAAAAAAAGGATAAAAATTATCAAAACCTGGTAGTCGAATTATCTAACACACGAGTGGTCTCGAAAGAAAAAGCGAAGATTGTAATTAAGCACGCAAGTAACAAAGCCAAACAATATTCACGAACATCTTGTTGACTGTTAAGCATATAAAGTCATGAATACGAAAAAACCTTGCGACTTAGCAAAAAAATTCCTCAAAACATGTTTTCATTTTTATGTAAGAGAATTTCTTTCATCGGGTGTCTAATATTATGATGAGAATTTTTGAAAAGATGTAATCTTTCATTAGAAAGCTAATAAACTTTTGTGACAGTCGTTCTTGCAGATTATTTGTTTTTTTTTGTCTTGAATCATAGTAAATTCTGGTTTCCCAAAACAACTTCATTGCCCACTACTACGAAAATCTCTGCAATTCTACAGTTCTTAGAGAAAAATAAGTTACATGAACAAAATTTTAATTGGTTCATTATTAAAATTTAGAACTTTATTAGAAACGATCGTATTCTGGATGAAAAATCAGTCATGAATTCATTAATAATTATCATTTACTACAATAATCATATTTTTTATAAAAAGTTATAATTGCATGAAGAGATTTTGAAGTTTTAGAATTTCTGAATTTGAAATATATTCGCAATTCGTCTGCATTTCTTACAAATTACTATTTGTGAGCTAAGTTTGGACCATGTATCAACTATAAAAAAAAATTCAATGCATATAAATTTATTTATTAATTATTAATTTATTTTACTGATCGACTATTTATTAGTATATACCAAGTTGCTACAAGTTATTTATACACATCAGTCATCACTGATAAACTTGTCATTGCTTTATTTCACTGGTTGACAAATTTTTGCTGTTCTCCATTGATTGACCAATTATTGATCGATTTTACTGATTCGCTCGTCAAGCAAAAACAACTGAACTACCTCAAACAATTGGTATGTATATTACTCAAAGACGTTACATCGATCTATTTCACTAATTAATTTGTTATTGATGTACTCCACTGTTCGATTATACATTGACGAGTTTCACTGACCGATTTTTTTTTTATCAATCTTCAGAGTTTCTTCAAATTATTGTTCAATCATTTCAGTTAAGATTAATAGAATTAATAAAAAAAAAAAAAAAAAATTCGACATGGATTACTGAAAAACCTGTTATTGATCTGGTTGACGCATTATTAAGATACTTAACTGATTCACTAGTTGTATTAATCGATTCAAATGATTTTCTCATCAATTATTTAATTGAATATATTCCAAAATTTTCAATGCATTACTGAAAGCGTTTTACTTATCCATAGTTTTTATCTGCAAACGAAAATGTCTCCCAGAAATTAAAATTACCCAAAAATTCGCTGTCATAGAAATTTCATAAAACGTGAGCAAATTATTTCGAATAAAAGTAAGCCTTGTTAGTTTCCTAATCAATATGTAGTGCGATTCCCAATTTTATAATTAATTATTCAATCTTTTCGCGTTTTTCTTTGAACTTGCGAATTAATGATTTGAGAAAATTACAAGTTATTTGAATTTCTACAAATATTTCGCCCAAATTTCATACACACAACTTTTTTTACAACAACGGCTTTGTGAGAGATTCTGCTATATATGAGTATACAGAATTTCCAATCCGTGAATAGTTAAAGATAATTTTACACATTTTACCTTTCATAACGCATATTGCCAGTTCGCATACTGTATGATTTTTTATAGATGTACTCAGTACTCTACTTCATGGAGTTTAGTTCATGTAAGCTGATATCCAGACATTTTTTCAAACCTCATTCACAGACGGGCAATCAGGAAATGAAGATAAGAACGTTGTGATGTAGGAAAAGGTAATCCCACATCAACCAAAAACTACAAATTTCCAACCCCTTGATATAAAAAAGTCATCATTGAACCCGAAACTGATAACTCCTATTCACTACCCGCATCAACTCGCCGCGCGAGCGAAAAGACTTGATGTCTCCCGCCCTGGCCCCCGCCCTGTAATCACGCGGCAAGCGTCGAGGCAAGCGTCGGTCCATAACGTCGTCTCGATGTTGGTCGTTTGCGCGCCGAAATGGTTCTGCGGGCTAGTTGAGCGTCGGGAGCAGAGGTGGCGCTGTGCGTGGCGCGCAACGAGCGGGCCGCGGCTCACGTGCGCCGGAACCGTGGGCGGCGCCATACCCTGGCCGGGAGTGGGGGGCGCCACCGTCGCCCGGGCGCCCCATTGGCCGACGCGGTGGGATCGAAGCGCCCGGCACCCCGCGTTGCCCCGCCGTGGCCCGTCTTATCTCTCGAATTTAATCCGGCGGCACGTCGCTGAGTTACTGGGACGCTCGCGACGGGGGACACACACACGCGCTCGCGGAGTGGGGGAGGGCGCCCGTTCGCGGAAGACAGAGAAAACCAGCAACCAGCGGGACGGTGAGCGAGGCGGCGCGAGAAAAGCGCTAGTGTGCCGTGGACCAGCGCACCGGCGTACTCCAAGCGCCTTTAACCCAAACATTCCGCATTACGGCACGGTTGTTCTCGCTGCGCGGACCGAGTCGCGTGCCCTCGCTTTTTATAGCCCTCGTAAAAGGCCTTTTACGATCGGTAAACAAACCGTGAAAACGGGGCTGCCTTTACGGCCGTCCGTTCCCTCCTCCCCCTTGCCACCGTCCCATTGACAGGACGATGAGCTTTACGACCCGGTGAAGAGGATCCGTACTCCCCTCGACGCGGTGTTATTCAGTTACCGTAACGGACGTAGGTTCGGGGTGAAGTGTGATAACAGTGATAACCATGAACTCGTACTTTGAGCAAGGCACCGGTGGCTTCTACGGTGGTCATCATCACCAGGCTGGGGCCGCTGCCCAGCACCATGACCCAGCTACGGCTGCAGCCTACAGGAGCTTCCCCATAGGTCTGGGCATGTCGCCTTATGCGTCTACCCAACATCATCACCATACGTCCTCGTCTTTGGGTATACACCCAAGTGGGAACACAAGGCCGCCCCAGGACTCACCGTATGATGCCAGCGTGGCAACGGCCTGCAAGCTCTATTCTTCGACACCAGAAGCTGGACATACGACGTCGTACTCAAGTTCTGCTGGCAAGGATTGCAAACAGCAGGAACAGGCTGCGCACCAGAATGGATATGCTGCGGTTATGGCTGCGGCAGCGGTTAAGGACGTTTGGCAATCGGCGAATTCCGGTGCTAATGGACAGAATAATTCTGTGGTGAGACCTTCCGCTTGTACTCCGGAAGGGACCAGGGTCAGCGGGTATGGGGGTCTTGTTGGTGGTGACCCGGGATCTAGTCCGGGAAATAATGGGTCGTCCAGGTCCCTTACTTCTTCTTGGAACACCTGCAGCTTGAACTCCTCCGCGAGCCAGCCCGTGGCTACTCAGTTGCACCAGCAACCCTCCAATCATACCTTCTATCCCTGGATGGCTATAGCAGGTAGGTGCTTTGAGATTTGCATGCGGTTTCGAAGGATTGTCGTCTTTGTTGATCCGGTAGAGAGAGGTCACGATTGTTAGGGATGATGAAGGGAGTTTAGTCACAGTTTTGCCGAATGAAGTCAAATGAAGATCAGAATAGAGGAAGGTGAAAACAAGTCCACACGTGGATGTTAGGTCATCTGTGTCCTCATGTTAGTCATTGCTGGATTTTGCAAGTGACGAGCTGTTTAAATCAGGAATGAATCTATTAAATAAAGAATAAATTAGTAATTCGTCGGTTGTTTGATTGACAGATTCCTGTCAGTGATTAGGAAGCTCATAACAGGGTTTACATATGGTGATTATGTATGGGAGTTTAAGAGTGAGACTTGATACGATAATTCCTTGGAAGTGAAAGTTAATGATTAGTAACTTATAATTATAATGAGAGTCATTCATCCGCGATCTTATTAGCGATTCCTGGATTCGGATGAAAGTTATGTGATAGTTGGAATGTGTATCATTTGGAAAAAGTGCTAATTAATACATTTGTTTCAAGATAAGTAGTTAGTTTTACTAATGCGTTAGTAATTTTTAGTTGGTTGATTCGAAAAAATTCATTGTAAACCTCACTGAAATTTAGTTAAATTTACACAGAAATACAAATTGTAAGTTATCAATGAAGTCGAGTATCAGGAATCAGTGAATACCATGAATGATTTTTCTGAGTTCACCAAAATCAGTAAATACTTATCTCTATTACCTAAAATTAATCGTGCTTATTCAAAACAAATATTATTCTAACTTGATGTTTTTGCAAGTTGTTAATTTTACATCATCTTATAGTAAGAACGATCTGAGTCATGAATAAAGTTACGCATATCATGAATAAAATCAAATTTGTACTTCTTACTTCACTGTTTTTGATTTATGGAAAACATAAGAGAATATTTCATTCGCCACAAATTAATTTGTCGGTGATAAAATCTTAGAGCCAACTGTTTCTCCATATTTTGTTTATCGATTTATGGCCTGTGTAATAAATTCGTGACTTCGAATATCATACATCATGTTTCCTAAACGTAACTAGAATCGAATTCAATTTTTGTTTAACTATTATTCTGCGCTGAACAACTGCAATAATTTCTGTAGCTTAATTGCGTCGTATTCTCATAACAATGCATCAAATCAAACACGAGTGTCACTCCCCAACCTATGATTACGTGCACCGAAACCTAAATGACCAGTTATTTCACTCAACACCTCGAAACGCTTTTCATAAATGGATTTTAAAAAAGCCGTAAAAAAAGTTAACGACCTGCGAACTGCATTTTTTATTATCGAAACCTAGCGTAGGAAAAAGCGATAATTTTTATCAACTTTCTCGCATTATCGCTCGTTCTTTTTGCTTTTTATGTATTCGTATGAAAGAACAAAAGATTTTGCACAAGTAGTTGTATTGATGAATTTTTTTTTTTTTATGATGCTTTTTTTTTATTGTGTTAGGAAATTGAAAACAGCTTTATTATTTGAAAAAAAATTGGAGTTCCAAGAGTTCTTGGACGGAAAATTCTAAGGAAAAATTGTATGGCTTAATGCTCTGACATATTAGTTTTTCAAAAAATTTTCAACTTTTTGATAGTTCGCGAATGTGCTGTACTTTCCGAACGATGTCAGCGTTACTCGTTTCGAAATTTATTTATTAGATTTCAGAAAAATAAAAACTTGAATCGTAATCCTGGAAAACAATCGATATATTATCGTTTATTAAGTTCATCGCAGGAAATCGCTCATTCCTTTATAGAATCATTGCAAAGGAGATTTTCCAACATAGAAAAATTTAATTAGATTTAAGTTTATAACATTCGAATGCAGCTAAACTATGTTGGGAAATAATCAACGTTCTGTTTAAAAAAAATAACTTAATCAAATATTCAAATAGTATTTCATTCATGTTCATTATAAATTTCTTATTGGTCTTCAAACTGTAACACTATGTATTTTAACTTATAGATTATAGGACACATAAATATTATTGAAATTATATTGCTAATAATAATTCATTCAAGTAAAAATGAATTTGAAAATATTTACACATACCATCTTTTTAGTATAGACCTAGTTATTTTTCCAATAAGAAATCTATTGATTTGTTGAAATTGAATTTTCATTGAATATTTCAGGACGAAATTTCTACACAATTTCGAATCTAAAATCCAGTTAGATTTTTGAATGGTATTCGATCACCATTTTCTATAAATTTCCAAGTGTTCCAACTGAAATCATGTAACCTAATAATTTTATACAAACACTTGTTGTTTAAACCTTCAGAACACACTGAAAAAACAATCTAATTGGCTGAAAGAAACGTTTGGTCGTTTATGACCAACCTAATATTTTAATTTTAAGCTCAGGTGAACAAAATTTTAACTGTCAAATATTTTTAGTTCGAACAAACAAATTCAACTTAGCAGAAATATACAGTTTTTTGACTGAAACGTAATTTATGAAATTATAATAAAATTTGTTTGTCTGAACTAAAACTTTATTTGAAAAAACGAAATATTAGTTTTGTCAATTAAAACGACTAAACTTTTGTTTGAGCCAACCAAAAATTTTTTTCAGTGCAAAAATGATTAATGTAATCATATTGCTGAGAAGATATTAAATTAAAATGAATGAAAAATTATGTAATCTCGTTCTTTCAATACAGATCTACTTAGTTTTCCACATAGAATTTTTTCGCCACGCGATATTTTCCCGAAAATCAATTGATTCCACCTGAATCGTTTCGATTAAAATGGGAGCTCCGTTCGGTGCGATAAATTAAGACAATTTGCGAGGTCGGCGAGTGCGCCGATGACAGGGCGTCGATGCGAAATTTACGGCGGAACTCGCGAGAGCAAAAGCTACGCGTTTACATTCGGTCACGCCTTCTCGCGCCGCATCTTCCTCGGCGCGAGCTGAATAATACAGCTTTCGGGCCCTCGCGAATGGAGTCAAGTGCGTGTAAAATCGCTGGGACACGGATCCATAAAGGGCCAACTACGTTCCAATAAGGGCTCCCTGTTTTCCTCCGGTCAGCTGTTCCCTTCCGAGCTGCCATAACACACTTTTGAGTACAATGCCCTTTTACCGTCGCCCCAGGAAGCAATTCCATCTTTTGCATCAAAGGGTCTCGAATCGTTGCGGGATTGGTTAGGGATAAATAAATGTTCCGTTGGGAAAAAGGAAGTAGTAATTTTTTATCGAGGGTTGATGTAGAATGAGATTATTTTATGTTGATTTCAGATTTTATACATTATTTGGTGATGTACCACAGTTAATCGGGAAAAAGTTGTTTGAGACTCTGAAAGATCAATTCGTTTTTCTTCTATAAATAATGTACCATTTTTCTATATGAATTTTCGTTATAGGTCTTTGAGTGTTTTACTTATTCATAAATAATAATTGCGCTAGATGGTGCAAGAAGTAGTTGTAGAATTGTTTGATTGTGATTGAAAAATTGGTGAATGAGTTATACAAATTTTTTAACATCTTTCGCATCCCGATGAAATACGATCATATTTCGATCATTGATCATGTAATGTTTACTTATCATTTATTGTTTATTGTGATTGCTGGAACGTTTGTTGATCATTGCGAGGTCAAGTTTGACAGTAAATTGCACAATAATTCAAGTTGATGAACTTTATAATGTTTTATGAGTGTATTGCTAATATACGATGATCGCACATTGATAACTATAAAATCAAATTTTATATTGTAAGATCATTGTATCGTACTTAAAATGTTACATTATTTGATGATATAAGTATATATTTCTTTTTTAACATTTTTTTCCAACCTGAACAATTGATGCACATTTTCTGATAGTCTACAAATTCTTCAAATTTCAAAAAATTATTAAAGGTAATCGAAATTTTCACGTCTGTAAAAAAAAGACGAAATTTCAAACCAAATGGAAATAATTGGAAATTTTTTGAATATTATTGAAGTTTATCTAACTTATAAATATTATTTGTTATTTTGAAATAGTATCAAACAGTTTTGGATCTTTGAAAAAAAAAGATTGTCATACAAATTTTTATGAAAAATATATTGATGAAGTTTTCAACCATTTTTTGCAATTCCTGAAATTATTCGAATGTTTAGAATGATTGACAATATTTGGAATTGCGAATATTGCTTAATTTATTGAAATTTTCAAAATCTCTTACATGGTCAATACTATGAAAAACTTTTCACATATTACTTTAATTTGTGAAACTTATTGTGGTTTTGTATTGTTTTTTGAGCCTTTCAAATTCTTCAGATTCATCTTGGAAAATAAGACAATATTATCGTGCGTTTTCTAGAGAAACATAATGATTTTCAAAATTTAAGAAGTAGATAAATATATTTTTATGTTCAACGAACTCTTCAAATTATTGACAATATTCGAAATTAATAAATTATAAATGATTTTCTATTCGACGAAATTTTCAAATCGTCAGTCAAAACACAAACTATTCAAAATTTACCGAATTTCATACAAATCTGTCAGACTTATGTCACTATATCTGATATCTTCTATTTACCATAGTTTTTTCATATAAATGAGATACTAGTGAAACCTTTTTTTAAATTTGACAAACCTTCGTAAGTTTCGAATTTATTGACGATATAAAAGTTTTCGGAATTCTCAATTGTTTTGAATTTACGAAATTCACAAAATCAAACGAACTATTCAACAATTTAAAACTCCATTTACATTATTGTCTGCTCAACAGTGCTTTTCGTAATTATCAAATACTTTCCGAAATTCCCAAATTCTCATAAAAAAAAAAATATTACACATATCTCGGAAAAATACGATCATGAATTTTATCCGCCGAATTTACGATCGTTCCTGTAATTCTAGAAATTTTCCTCAAATTGTAAATGTTAAACGAATGTAACTTATGTATGCACTCACCTAATTATTACTTCATTATGAATGTTGTTAATTTGCAACTCGATTGTTTTTTTCACAGCTATTTCAATTTTTTACTCCAATTTTTCATTGGACTGTCACACCTTAAAATCTGAATAGTATTGAAATATGTTATAAGATTGTATTATGTTCACTGACCTAAGTTCTTCCAATTTTTGAATAAAACAATATTCCAGATTTTCGATTCAAGTTCTTTAGAAAATGAAGCAGCACATTGCAGAAAATAAAATCACACAAACAATACGTAAAACACAAAATTATCTAAGCCACGAAAATGTACAAGTGTCCAAAGACACAAAATAAATCAATCACACAAAAAATCTTTAGATACAAACAATCATACAATTATCTACTTATTTACCTAATAGTAAACGAAAAAAATTCTGTAATTAAAAATATCGATGAAAATAAGTCTTAAAAAAATTTCGATAAAAATACTGAAACGTCGTCAAGAAAAGGCGGGAATCGTCTGTTATCTACCTTCGCACGCCTCGAGCACGGCACGTAATCGCCGGTTAATAACTTCTCCGATACGTCGTCTCCATCGAAGCGTCGCGCCTAATCGCTCTTCGATTCGTCGACGAACGCCCTATGTACATATCGTACTTTTTCATCGTCCCTAAGCATCCTTTATGAATACTTCAGAGATTTTCGGAGATGGTAGTCGTGAAAAAAAAAGACTCAAATACTGAAGTAAATACAACAAAGAGACTCTTACTAAAAAAAAAATGTATTCGAATCTGAGACTCAAAGTGCCATCGCCTAAAAAAGAAAAGCCACAAAATTTATTTGGAGAAACCGCAAGTCGAATTGCCTCAGCGGCGGGTACCTTTTCTTCGGGAAAATCAGAGTTAATGATATACATGGGCTAAATGAGGTCTAGTGAAATTTACCACCTGCGACGCGGCACAATGCAACGTTCGCTAGATCACTTTCTCCAAGAATGGCCCAGATGCGCTGGTATTTATGGCCTTCGCCAAGGGCTGAATCTGCGCCGCCAGCGTAATTAGAGGGCACGAGTCTTATCGAGGAGCCTCTTGATTTCCTCCCTTCCTTTGGGAAAGTGCCCCGTTACGCGTGAATGTGCGAGTAGCTTACTTTTCATCGGGATTCATTAGAGATATTGTGATAGAAACGGGCTTTCAATCGTCAAAAAAGAATATAAGAATGGATAATTTAAAAAAAAGAAACGTTCCTTACATTATATTGTTAGAATATGATTAATAGTTATGTAAGAAAAGAGAAAAGGGCAAAAATAAAAAATTAATAAATTTTTAATAAATAAAATAAAATAAAATAATTTCTCTACATAACATTTCAGTGCATAATTATTGTGCTCTGGCAGCAAAAAGATTTGTTGGGGCGACAAAACAACGAGCTAATGCTGCCAAACAAATGTTGTTGTGTCAAAATGTGTCAAAATATCACTTCTTCTTGCTACTACAGCCAATCATTTTTTTCTGCAAGGTCCTTAAAATTTATTATTCCTCGCAGGTATTGAATAAAATGCGTTTCCGGCCGTGGCGTGCGCGGCGCCCGGACCACGTGGCCGCCGGCTTCCTAGCAGGGAAGGTTGCAAGGTGCCACGTACCTCGGGGAGCAAGATTGTTCAATATAAACTAGCCCCGAACAGCGCTGTAACCGTATCGCTGACGTTTACGAGGACGAAATCGCAGCTCGCCTCGTTTTCCCGTATCTCCTCCGAGCCCTGAAAGACCCTCCCGCACTCGGGGTTACGCCGGCTTCCGCCGATAATGTAGCCCTCTGTCGGCGAAGATCGCACGGGCCTGGCCGTGAAGTGCATTACTGTCATTGCCGCCGAGCCGTGAATTCCCGAAGCGTTCCTTTATTGAGTGCTCGGCATCGGTTTAGCAAAATTTCATGGCCTCTTCTTCTCCTTTTTCCCCAGGCTTCCTTTTTTATCGTACTTTTTTTCACTTGCAACAGTAATACGGTACTTTTATAGTACTTTAGATGAAACGTGAAGTAGCCTAATATTTTTATGATATTAATGGATAATTTTTAATGATATTTCGATAAATAACAATATTCTTATACAGTTTTTTGCAGTTTTTTCTCTCTCGATATGTACTGAAGTTTTCAATTTTCGGTTTGGAATTTTTTTTGAATCGTAAATTGGAGGATTGCGTTTGCAAGAATAATGATGGTTAGGGTTTTTGTTTAGATCATGAACTTATGAGAAAATTTTGAATTTACCACGTAAGTTTTGACAAAATATATTTCTTGTTAGGTATTTGAAGTGCTGAAAATGTGCAAAATGTAGAAATAAAACGTTTAGACGAGAATTTAAGAATTTGACTAAAATTAATGTAATTTTGAATCCAGTCATAAATTTATGTAAGAATTCAATCAAATGTTAGAAAATATAATAACTCCATTACTAGCTAAACAATAGGAAGAAACTTAAAAAAATAAAATCATTTGAAACACTGGAAATCTACGGAAAAAAATGTTTTCGGAAAAAACGATTGAAATACTTAGAATCTAGAGAACTTTGAATCTTAGAGCTTTGAATTCTTCAAACTCACATAGCAATCCATAAAAATTACATAAATCTCGAAGAGTCTTAAAATTTGCAGCGAAATTTCATAAATGCTGGATATTAATTACAAGAGACCCAAAATAATAAGAATTTTCTATTTACTCAATTCAATAGGAATATTGTTTTCTAACAAATTTATAAAAATAACAAGAACCTGTCGAACTTTTCATTGATTTTCAATTTTTATTTCGAATTTCTCTAGTGTCTTATGCATATATTATTATCAATCAAATATTCCATTATTATTTTAATCTTTCAATATTGTTAAAAAAAAAATTTTTTTTTGAGCCAGATATACATAATACATGAATCTTTTATGTACTAGATTCAATAGAAATATCGTTTTCTCAAAAATTTGTAGAAAGAATAAAAAAACCTGTTGAACTTTTAAGCCTCAAGTATCGTATTCTGAATATTTATTCAGGAATTCGTCAAAATACTAGGAAGTTGTATAAAATTCATTATTATTGCAAAAAAAAAAGTATACTGAAAGTTTTAGAAGTTAGTATGATAAATACTTGACATCAATTAAAATACTGTTTTCTGAAAAATGTATTAAATCACGAAAAATTCCTTCAACTTCAGAGTCTAGAGCCTTAAATGCTGGACATTCATGTAGAAAATTTTCCGAAATACGAGATAAGTTTCTAAATAGTATACAAACTGAAAAAAAGTTATCAGAGATGTTATGAATGGTAGATTGTGTTTCTATATGGTAAGTGGCATATTCATATATAAGTATCTACTTTATGGAATATATCATTTTATTTTATGTTATCAATTTTCAGTTAAAGATTTTTTTATTCAATTTTTTGAAGATTCAGAATTTTTTTTTATTCTTTTAACCTTCCAGAGTTTTTCGATATGAAAAATACAGTCCCAATTTTTCTTTATTGATACAAGATATTCTGGAAGATAGTAGTTCTTATGTCTAAATTCGTTTAAGAAATATCTTTTATACTTTTACTAGTAATAATTACCGTTAAAAATATTCGTTGATTCTGATAAGTGCCCAAGTCACAGGTAAAATAATGAAGAAATTCAAGAAATGTACAAATCTTAAAATGCGTTATTTACACTGTTGAAATTTTATTTAACCTCTTATATTCACCACTGTAAAATTTACAACATCTTTTTGTAAAATTAGATCTATCCAATTTCAATGTATCGTTTATTTACCGCCAACGTTTTCGAAACTGTTTTGCAATTCACGAATTTTCGCGTCGATTGGGTATCGCATTTTATTCGGTCCTCGAGCGTTGTTATTCCATGGGAGACGAGTTTTCTCGCGGAAAAACGCGCCGTGATTAATCGGCTCGCGCGCCCCCCTGCTGCCAAGTTTACGAGCGCATTATACGCTCACTAAAAGGGACAAACCCGGAGGTTCAAATAAACTCATCAAAAATTGCCTTGGCACGTGTGAAAACTGGAACTCATATGAATACTACATTGAATTTCCCTTATTTCGAAAAGTAACTGAATTTTGAAAATTTTTAGGTTTTTCATTCAACTCCTAATCGATGTAAAAATCAATGGATTTGCGGAAGACATAAGATAATTGAAAGACATTAAAAATGATTCTAAATTAATTAAAGCAAGTTTTTTTCTGGATTGACTGATTGAGATAAAAAAAAATTAATCAACCAATTTTTCATAAAAGGAATAATTAACTATAAAATGACTAATCGGTTATAATATAGAAGAAGTTGGTAAAGTTATATATAAAACTTTTTTTTAAATAACAGCTAAAAACTTTTCGGTCTCATAAAATATATTCTTGACATGCATGAAAAGTGGAATTCCTACAAATGTGACATTGAAATTCCCTTATTTGCAAAATCGACTTAATTTCGAGAATTGTTAGATTTTCATTGATGAAGAATTTGTAGGTTTTGTTATTTGTTTTTTTTTCTTATATGACAAAAAAAAGTATAGAGTTCATCTGAAAATGAAAAGTATAAAAGAAGCAATAACACAATTTATAGCACGAAAAATAAGAATCTTTGAATAAAAAAAATTATCGTAAGTCTTACCCGAAATATCTGTATCTTAAAAAAATTGTTTAAAAAAAAAACAATTTTAAAATGTTTATATAATGATGAATTATTTGATTAATATACATATGCATAAGACACTAGCTAATTTTAAAATGAAAATTGAAAATCTTTAAAAATTGTTATTTTCAGAATCTTGTTCCATGCAGAATAATTTATCACAATTCTGCAAATAACGAACCACAAGAAGTAATTAATTTTTTTTAATACATAAAAAAAATATCCTTAGCAAATTCAGTTCATTTTTTTTCGGATTAATTCTTGCGGGATTTAGAGTTTTCGGATTCTTAGCGTTTTTTTTAGATTTAGGTTTTTCTTTATTCATTACTGGGTTGAAAACTTTTCAAATATTTACTTTCTACTTAACTTTAGCCTACACATTTATGATTACAATTTTGTGTAAGTAAAAATTCATATGAAACTAGAACTATTGTTATTTTTGAGTTATGTATCAAAATCGAGAGTTCTGAATATCGTTCAACTTGAAGAACTTCCACGAAACAATGTGTAATGTTTTCTTTATTGTACTGAGTGCATTTCAAATAATTTTTACTTATTTGATTATTAACTATTGTTATTTTCTGCATTATTATTTCCAAATTTATTGACTCTTTTACAAGACTCGGGAAAAAAAGGATTTGCTGTATCTACAAAAATATGTGCTGTTTCAACTCAACCTGACAAAAAAAAATTTTTCGCAGCAGTACCTTTTTTTATTGCTATAACAAATTTTTTTTACCTCGAGAGCACCATTTTCTGTGCAATGGAATTTTATGCATAATAATTGTGCTCTAGCAACAAAAAATAAGCTACTGTTGCAAAAAAAATTCGTTTTGTCAAATTGTGTTGAAACAGCACATTTTTTCGCTGATACAGCAAATCCTTTTTTTTTCTGCGATGGGTCTTGACCTTTTTCGCGATCGTGAATTCGGAAGCGACTGATGTTTTCGGCGCGGAGAGTACGTGGCGTGAAGGGCAGGCGTGGAGAAGGAAAAAGGGCGTTGTAAGTCATGCGGGGACGCTCGTAAGTCATTCTCCATCCCGGCCCGGTATCGCAACGAAACACATGGAAGTATCACGCACAGTTTGCCCGGCCTCTTTAGGTCGATCCTCGCTTTACCGGAATCCTTACCATATTACAGCAGCATAAGTTGGGCTGTCAAGTACCCCTTTCCTCCAAGATCCTCACCATCTCTTTCCTTCTTCGAAAAAACTTCTCCAACGTCTATGTCCACATTTCAAAATCGAGTTTTCCCAGTTCATTCTTGCAACTCATGAAAACTCGCGAAAAAGAGTGCCTGGAAAAAGTTGCCTGGGGGAGGGGCAGGAAAAAATAATTTTCAACGGCGCGTAACGCCGCGTTAGCTGGTTTGATGGACGAGCTGTTCGCATGTAGCTCGCTCGGATAATACACGTCGCGGCAATTCGCTATCTTGCTGTTTTGCAAATTTCATGCCGTGGAGAGTTATGGCTGCCGCGGACGCGATTAATTTTCTCGGCGCTGTCATCGATCCGCTATCAATTAAGCGACGCCAGGAAGTCCCCTAAGAAGCCGGCCGCGGCGAATGGGACTGATATCGACACCGACGCCCACGCTCCGCGACCGATTCCCGTAGTGAGAACTTCCTAATGAAGTCTTCGACGACTTCAATTGGTTGATTCCAGATTCTTTTAGCAATGTTTGCATGGTTTTTATTGCGACTGTTGACACTCCGAGGATAAAAACCGGAGTATCGTCGTCTCTGAAGGCTTGAAAAAGTGGCTGATAGTCTCCAAGAATATCTTAAGTGTTTTAATATGTCTCAAAAAGTCTTCACTTTTATAATTATTTCGTACGAGGTTCTTTATTGAATAATTTAGTATTTTAGTAACTGGAAACAGGAGTATTGTAGTCTTTGAAGGCTCCTACAAGTGACTGATAGTCTCCAAGAATATATATATAAAAAAAAAGAATTATATTGGAATATTATTTATAAATAATAAACAATATTCATAATAGTAAAAATATGTCATAAAACAATAGAAAATGGTGATAAAATGAATAATATATAATCAATAAATCATTGAATAATTGAATGTTTTTGTGAGTTTCATAGTTTCCTGTTTTATCATTTTTTTTTGTACGAGTCTCTTTATTGAATACTTTAGTATTTGAGTAACCAAATCTGACTCTTATTCGAAGTCTGAGTTCTTCATGACTCCAGTCTCTAATAATCTATATATAAAATATTTATTTTTTTTACTTTAGTCTCAGATTCACGCTGATTTGGTCGAAAATATGAGATTATTTCCGAATTATAATATTTTCGGAGACTTGAGTATTTTTAATGCTCACTTTTTTATTTTCAGCAACTTTCTTCTTTTAAAATCTAAATTTTTATGTATGCTTGTACGAATTGATGATTCAGCTAATCTAAAGAAAGAAAATGTTTTTCATGCACATGCATATTTAATTTTTAATTTTACTAAGGCACCTGTAGTAATTTTTTCGAATATCGTAGTCTCTTTAGCTCACTTTTTTGAGGATTTTGAAAATAAAATATTTTACTCATGACCGAAGTTATATGATAAATAAATGTATGAAGAAAAAAGTGATATTCATGTTTGGACTATTCAATATGTTCTAAAATATATTTTGATTATTGTAAGAAAATTTATTGAAATATTCTAGATAACAAAAGAGACCTAAATTTTGAGCCGAAAGTTATAAAAATGTAATTAATAAATATCAAAAAACATATATGAGTGTTATCATCGTTTTATTGATTAAAAAAAAAAATCTTAGAAATTTCTACAATAATTATTATAAACAGTCTTGGAGGTTTTTTTTTAAAATGTGGTAATTTAACTTAATAAAAAGTGTTGCTAGGCCTACATGAACTTTCTGGAATATTGATGACAAAGTAAAGCTAATTAAATGTATGATGTTGAAGATTTAAAATACTGATCGAGCATTTTAATATCATTTATGCTAAATTTCAGTAAGAATAAATAAATTTCAATAACATGTTTATGTAAAAAACTTTCAGAACTCTTTATTATTATCATTCCAAATATTTGTTATGGCTGTATGAGAGAGATATCGGAATTTTTGCAATGTTCAATGCAAAAGATAAAATCATTGACTAAGAATCAAGATTTTTTGAGTTGTGATAATGTAGAAAAAAAAATTTTGTTTTTCTTGGAAGTAAATTGAGAATAGTTTTTTTTTTCATTGAATTCCGTAACATATGCGAAGAATAAAATCTTAATAAATTGAACGAAAAAGAGTGAAATTCAGAATGTTTAGAAGAGTTATTATAATTTTCAGAAATTTGCTGTGTTTTGAAAATTTCTTGATCTTCTGGGTTTTTGAAAATCTTTAATCATTTTAAATTACGTTTGTTTCATTATTGAATAAAAATCTCAATAACTCGAAGAGTAGAAAAGTTTTTCCAAATCTTCAGTGAGTTGGAGAAATTTGAATAATTTTTGGGTGCTTCTTAATTTTTTTTATTTATATAATATGTGAACTACTGATGTACTAATAATTAAAATGTTTTTTATTTTTGTTTCAGGTGAGTTACTTGTTTGAAGTTCGTGAGGAAGTTTACCAATTAATGAGTGAGTAGACCCTCAATTGATAGTTTAAGAATTTTTCCTGAAAAAATTCTTGCATATATTTATTATAAATAGGATATTGAATTAGGTGTGCAATAATTCATAAATTCCATGAATGATTTTTCTTTTTACACTGAATCTACCTAAAAAGTCATTGCCCGAAACTTGAACAAAGTCCAAGAAAACTTTTTGAATCACTGTTCATTTCCTGTGCGTTTTAATTGCCATAATTTTCGGTTTGTCGACCTGGGGCGAGAAAAATTTATGACTGTCAGCGGGAGTTTCGAAGGTCTCCGTTATGGAATTCAGATTCCTTGGCTCATGAGCAACTATTATCGTATCTATAATTTTGAAAATATTACGCTGAAAAAAGAAACAATCGTTTGAATTTTTGTTTTTTGTATAAGGGTTACTATTTTAATAACTCTACAACGACTTTTTTTCGTCAAATTACAAGAAAAACAAAGTTTAAAAAAACCTAATGTCCCAGGTTTCTCGTTGCTTTGTAACTGAAAAAAGTTTCTGCCAAGTTTTAATAATCATCAAATTCCATAAAACGTCAAGTTTTTTACTCGCTCGACGGGAATTTTTCATTATTAATTTTATAGCAACTCATAAAACGTGTTCATTCTGGGCAAGTCAGTGTAGCGCAATTTTTTGTACCTCGGGTGCGTACATATACTTGAACTGTGCCGGAATAATTGCGTTGGGAAATCGCGCGATGTAGCGTGGTGTTAGCTGACCCCTTGTGTATTGCGTAATTTTACAGTGTGTTTGTATGTGGAATCATACACACTCCTGGTATAATGAGATGTTTTACGGATGCAGAAAGAAATTAATTTTATTTTTGATGGAACATAAAACAAGAAATTTATCATTAACCTCAATTCGTGGTTACAGTATGTAAGAATTTTCATGTTTTTGGTCAACTGCTTATCTTGCGATGATCTAAGTAAATATTTTTTGAGCTCTTTTTATTTCTTGTCTCATGAAAATTGTTACAAATAAAGTAATTAACATTGTTGAAGTTTCAAAAATACGTGATAAAAAATTAACGAATCGAGAAAAACAACGTGCGAAATTTCGAAAACAACATAATAATTTTATTTATTGAATTCTAACAATGATGCCAATAATTACAGAAATATTTTTCTAAGTTCTCATTATATCTTGTTTTATTTAAATTGTCAAAGTTTCAAAAATACGTTGTAAAAAATGAATGAATTTACAAAAACGACGGGAGAAATGTCAAAAACTCAATATTTATTTCATTTATAAAATTTTGACATAGAGAAAGATGAATCAATAATTATGTCAGCTACTACACAATTTGAATATGAATTATGAAATTTAAGAATCACAGAAAAGGTTCACGAAAGATTATTTATGAAGACTCGTTTTTTTTTTCAGAAAATAGATTATTTTACACTTGGAAAAATCTTGGAAAAGTACAATATTTACGCCGTTTGCATTAAAACATAAATATCGTCGGTTTTGAGAAAGTAAAACCTGTGTTTCGAGGGCGCAGCGAACATTATTACGAGCACCTGCCGCACTGTCTGCGACTTGACCACAAAGCTTGAGCTGCTGGTCGGCCCTTTTTGCGAGCGACTGCCGAAAGGTCACGTACGAGACGGTAAATAACAGGGTGCATTCAGAAGCGAGGACCCGATGGGCCTTCTTTTACGGGACCCTGAACCGAAAATAGATTTTCAAAATGGATTATGATTGTCTTGTGCAAAATATTGTAGGCAATGATGTAAACCATGCCATTTTTGTTATGATGAAAATTATCCTTTTTTTTACTTCAGGACAACTTTGAAAGATTTATTTTTTTTATTCTTGGTATGTGGGTCATTCTTTTACAAACCGAAAACTTTTTTGACAATACAGTTCATATTCGCCCAAAAAATTGTTTTTCACTTCTAGGTCTCAAATAAAAAGGAACGTATATCAGGATTTTGTCGAAAAATTTTTTTTCTCCTTTTATAATTATGGAAAATTCCGATAGTTACGTGCGTTTTGCTGGATTCAATCATATTCAAAATTAAATATTTCCGGTTCTGCTGATCCTATCGACACAACTTTTATACCGTTTTGTACATTATTGTGTGCTCTCCAAAGATTTATACTCACAGTTTTTCTGTTTTTGAAAAAAAATAATAACAACAAAGTCATTGTTTAAACAATTTTTTTATGATGTTCCCAAAACGAATTTGATCAAAACAAATATTGTTATTTGCGCCATGTTGTTATCTACAGAATGCATATTTGGGAAAAGTGGAGACTTAATTAGATCATAAGATATAAACTAATTTCTACCGCAACTCGAGCGCGACGAGTTCCATCAAGTCAAGCGCGCTCACTAGCCACCAGGCTAGCTCGGTACGCTGATATGTTTGGTTGTTTATGAATGTAGTTTTGACAGTCAGAGTTCAAACCCATTATTATTAAAAAAACATTTTTTTTTTTCAATAAATTAACCACAGATTCGTATGGTTAATGTTCGAATTTTGCAAAGACCGTAGTCAACCTAGGATAAAAAACCCTTTCGAGTTAAAAAATTTTTGTTTTCATAATTTCAGATGAAAATGTGGCCAGGATCTTTTATGCCAATTTTGATGTCAGCTGCGACACAACTTTTGGGAATCAATCAAAATTCAATCCTTTTTTCATTTTACATAATTTAAAAAATGTTTTTTTTTTATCTTGAAACATTGCCCTAGATGTAAACTATATAAATTTTCGTGTGCACCGTTTCATTTTTCCAAAAATACTACGCAAAAAAAGTACTTTTTTTTAGCCTCAAAAAGTACTTCCCTCTTAGTTGAATTAAGTTACACATGAATAAAATTACACTGAAGAATTATTACGTTATACCTAAGTCAAAGGTCATTTTAGAGATGATACTGTTTTTTTTCAAGAATCGATAATATTTTTCTAAAAATTAACATCAAGTTTCAAGTAAGTTATAATTTTTTTTCAGTCCGAAGAACTTGAATATTCTGATGCTATTGCCAAGACTAGTGACCAAGACTAGTGATAAATATTTTATATTAAACAAGTATATTTTATACTACTTATACAAACTACTGTGACTTGAAAATACTAAACACTTCAAAATTGAATTTATATTAATCAATTCATCGTTGCCTTTCGTGATAATAAAACCAACGGCTTAGATTTTACATGAGTTTATTTTTATTTCAACACACAATATCCTTTTGAATTCATACGATATTTTTTTTTAATATATACTATGAATGTCGACGTGCATCATGAAAAAAAAAAAACTGAATCGTTTCATATTTTGAAAGCACTAATATTCAACTTTCTTTTTGAGATATCAAATTATATCGTAATCGCTTTAAATCAAAGAA